>JAUDYJ010000014.1:13449019-13694019 GCA_030761175.1 Masticophis lateralis | reverse complement strand
TGTTTGGTCGGTTGATTGATTGATAATCCAATCCCAGAGGAATTCAGTTGGCTTTAAAAGAAAACTCTCCAAACTAGCAATGTCCTACCGCCAAGACCAGGGTTAATACAGTAACCAGTTTGCTACTGCAAGACCATTGAGGGGTTACTGGCTGCTTTGATAGTTGATCTGGTGTTAATCCTGGTTAGTTAATCCCCTATTTATCCGGGTGTTGTTTGCTGGCCAGGAGATATCTTGGTCGTTTTCTTGTGAGGTTTTCATGGGCGCATTTCATTGTTTCATTTTGAAGGGTGTGTAAATGTTATTTATCTCTGTGTGCCTGTTGATGGCTGATTTGTCTGAATGCCGAGCTTCCAGGCATTCCTTCACGGTGTTGGACTGAACTAGATCTAGTTTCCCAGCTGAAACTGAGATTACGTCTGTCACACTCCCACCCACACTGACACAGGACAGGCCACTGGTACATAAAAAAAGAGCAAACCTCATTCCCTTCTAGCACTGATGATGTTACCTAGTTGGGTAATGAAATGTCTGTAAGAAAACCATCTAGCTCAAAGAGCTCCAATGACTCCACAGTCCTCCTCCTCCTCCTCCTCTTCCTCCTCTTCCTCCTCCCTCTTCTTCCTCCTCCCTCCTCTTTCTCCTCCTATTCCTCCTCTTCCTCCTCTTCCACCTCCTCCCTCTTCTTTCTCCTCCCTCCTCTTTCTCCTCCTCCCTCTTCCTCTTCCTCTTCCACCTCTTCCTCTTCCTCTTCCTCCTCCTCTTCCCTCTTCTCCTTCTCCTCCTCCTCCTCCCTCCTCTTTCTCCTCCCTCCTTTCTCCTCCCTCCTCTTCCTCTTCCTCCTCTTCCATCTCTTCCTCCTCCTCCTCCTTCTTCTTTCTCCTCCCTCCTCTTTCTCCTCCTCCTCTTCCATCTCTTCCTCCTCCCCTCCTCTTCCTCCTTTCCTCCTCCCTCCTCTTCCCTCCTCTTCCTCCTCCCTCCCCCTCCTCCCCCTCTTCTTCCTCCTCCCTCCTCTTCCTCCTCCCTCCTCTTCCTCTTCCTCTTCCTCCTCTTCCACCTCCTCCTCCTCTTCTTCCTCCTCCTCCCTCCTCTTCCTCCTCCTACTTCTCCTCCTCTTCCTCTTCTTCTTCCTCTTCCTCTTCCTCCTCTTCCTCTTCCTCTTCCTCCTTCTCCGGTTCAGTACAGTTCTGAACCGAAGAAGCTTCTTGGATGTGAAGCGAAATGTTTTCAAAGGAAAAAAAAAACTAAGAAAGTCTAGACAGTTTTGAAAAAAAAAGCACTTTTGGGATAGCCATGACCCTGGATGATTCTCCAATTATTCTGGATTCCTTTTCTTCTGGCTAAGAAGATCCAGAACCACCACCACCCCCCGAAATTTCCTAGCGAAAACACCCCCTTCAGCCTACTGAATATAGAAGCCTCGAAAAGCTGACATTGGGTTGCCAGGAAGGAGAAATCAAGTTTGCTGGTGCAAAGTCACGTCCAAATGTGTTCTACACACACATTATAATTCGGAACTTTGCAAAATCAGCACCAGGATTTGCCTGCCAGGCTGGGGGTGACCTTTATTTTTAATTAAACGCCGCTGATTGTTCTGTATGCTGACTTAATAGCCCAGGTTCACATTTCCTAGCAAAGAAAATAAGGGTGGGGGAGAGGAACCCCAGATGAAGAAGCAAATTCTTCTCCAAAAAAATAACCAGATCCTTTTTAGATCTTCCTCCCCTATCGCTAAGATCTCTGGTCAGGCGTTAAAGCGGCCGCAAACGGAACAAATCCAGTTTTTTGGTTCGTCCTGTGCTGCTGTGTTGTTTTGTTCTCAGTTCTTCCGACTCGCAGGGATGAAAAAGAAAGAATTACTGACTAAACCGAGGAGGAGAAACCACCTTTCAACTCAGCCAAAATTGCTCGTTATGGTGTTTTCAAAGACTGTTCCCTCCCCCCCTCCCCTCCAACCCCCCCCCTCCCATGTATTTTCCCTGCATGGGGAAATGATGATTATTTCGTGCAGCTTAAGCTGCAGCTTTTTTGCACCAGACCAAGGTTAGGAAAAGTGTGTTCCCCTGGCTTTTTTTCCCCTGCCCCTTCTTTCCCCTAATTTCCTTGGCAAGGCCTTTCCATCACAGGCAGTTCCTCGGCTTGCAACGGTCTGTTTAGTGACCGTTCGTCATAAATTGTAGGATGAACAGGGGGTGAGGGAGTTAGGTGCTGTGGCCTGTTGGATGCCGGCCCCTCCAGCAGCCGAAGCAGAGGAGGAGGAGAAGGTGGCATGGGAGTTAGAGTCAGCATCAGGGCAACTTGAGAGCTTCAAGGGGGAAGAGGGAATGGAGCTGGCAGAGAGAGAGAAAGAGAGAGACAGAGGCAGAGCCTGGGCCGTCCGTCAGCCCTCAGATGGAGAGTCAACAGCCCCCAGGTCTAGAGGTGGCTGATGAGGAAGAGGAGGAACAGCTGGGTCCAGTGCCTGATGCACGGATGCACAGAAGGCAGAGGAGAGGAGAGCAGTGGAAATCTATGGGCCGGTCTTCGGGACGGAAGAGCCACTGCTGCTAGAGAAGCCCCACCCTAGCTCTGGGGATGAAAGGCAGGGGGCGGAGATGAATAGATATGGCAGACAACTATTCATCTCCCGGACGGATGGACTTGTTAGCCTTGTGAGAGCCTAGTCTACCATGCCTTGAAAGGCCATTCCAGAGAAGAGGGAATTGACTTGGTCTCCAAAGTCCCAGAGGGCAGAACAAGAAGCATTGGCGGCTCGGCTCCTTCGGAGGGAGATTCAACCTGGAAACGAGGAATTTTTCTGACAACGTGAACAATTAATCAATGGGAAAGCTTGCCTCTGGAAATGGTGGGTCCTCCATCCCTGGGGGTGGGGTCAAAACTAGATTGGACAACCCTTTGACCACAATGTAATAAGGCTCCTGCCCTGAGCAGGGGGTTGGATTAGAAGACCTCCAAGGTCTCTTCCAGCCCAAGGATTCTGTGATGTAAACTTGCCGATTGGCTTTGGAGGTTTTTGAAGATGAATTTGATGGGCTTTCCCTCATTCTGGCTTATTTTGTGAGAGAGGAATTCTGAATAGACTAGACTAGACTAGACTAGACTAGACTAGACTAGACTAGACTAGACTAGATTAGACTAGACTAGACTAGACTAGAACAGAATAGTCCAGAACAGAACAGAACAGAACAGAACAGAACTAGAGCAGAGCAGAGCAGAGCAGAACAGAACAGAACAGGAGTAGAGTAGAGTAGAGTAGAGTAGAGTAGAGTAGAGTAGAATAGAATAGAATTAGAGTAAAGTAGAGTAGAGTAGAATAGAATAGAATAGAATAGAATAGAATAGAATAGAATAGAATAGAATAGAATAGAATAGAATAGAACTAGAGTAGAGTAGAGTAGAGTAGAATAGAATAGAATAGAATAGAATAGAATAGAATAGAATAGAATAGAATAGAATAGAATAGAACTAGAGTAGAGTAGAGTAGAATAGAACTAGAGTAGAGTAGAGTAGAGTAGAATAGAATAGAATAGAATAGAATAGAATAGAATAGAATAGAATAGAATAGAATAGAACTAGAGTAGAGTAGAGTAGAGTAGAGTAGAATAGAATAGAATAGAATAGAATAGAATAGAATAGAATAGAATAGAATAGAATAGAATAGAATAGAATAGACTTTGGGCCATTTCCAGCCTCCGGAGGGCCTCCAGGGGGTGGGGAAGGCAGTTTTTGCCCTCCCCAGACTTCTAGAAAGGCTCTGTAGCCTGCGGAGAGAGAAAACCCATTATGTAGTATATAGGGAGATATATACTATATAGTATATAGTATAGAGAGAGAGCACCCCAGTATATAGTATGGCTATATACAGTACTGTAATCCACTTGTCTTTCAGTAAAGTATACCTTTTGCTAGAAACGGAGTCGAGGGTCTTTCTCGCCTAAAGGACCAAATCGGGGCAGGCCTGACAGTCAGGTTGCAACAGCGTGCGCAGGCAGAAAATCTGTGCTCGGTGCCCCATCCTTCCCGTCAACCTTGGGAGATGATCAGTGTGTTTGCAGAGTGTTAAATAAGGCAGAAAATGGATCACGTCTCGCTAAGGGAGAAAAATGAAGCCAAACGGAGGAAAATAATAACGGAGGGTTATAACAATGAGGCAGCTGTTGGGAGCCATTGAGAGGACATAGCCATTGTTGTAAAGACATGTGGACGTTTGCTGGTTCACAGTGTTTCGTACACAACCTGTAGCCACTGGGCATCCGATGCACAAAAACTGGCCTCTATCGATGGCCCCCTTAACTTAGGGAGGGATAGAATAGAATAACAGAGTTGGAAGGGACCTTGGGTAAAAGGGTAAAAACAATGGGTAAAAACTAATCAAGGAGAGAAGCAACTTAGAACTAAGGAGAAATTTCCTGACAGTGAGAACAATTAATCAGTAGAACAACTTGCTTCCAGAAGTTGTGAATGCTCCAACACTGGAAGTTTCTAAGAAGAGGTTGGATAAACCATTTGTCTGGAGTGGTGGAAGGTTTCCTGCCTAAGCAGGGGGTTGGACTAGAAGACCTCCAAGGTCCCTTCCAAATCTGTTATCCTGTTAAGATCAGTAAAATCCCAAAGCATTGTTCTGTCAGCGAGGGAGAATTTTCAGCAAAAGCCCGACTCCTGAACACAGCAAAAAAAGTCAATTATTGGGGGAAAGTTGGGTTAAAAAGACTCAAATCTGATAGATTCTCAGAAATGAAATTGGATGTTTTTTTTTCCCCTACTTCCTCACATCTAGGTGTCATTTTCAGTCATTGTTAATAATTGTATAGAGACCCAAGCGTTTCTCTTTTGAATTACTGAAATGACCCATTTTCTGGCTTTTTACAATGCCAGTACCACAAGCCGGAAAACCAAGGGAGTTTGTCCGGCAACTCATGCTGCAAAACACACACACACACACACGCACACACGCACACATTCTGAGCTTAGCAAAATGTGTGAACAGAGTTGCTAGGATATGCAGCGGCGAAGCGGATTGCGTGACTTCAGCCCAGGGGTGAAAAATCCATATATTTTTTTACTACCGCTTCTGTGGGCGTGGCTTGGTGGGCGTGGTGTGGCTTGATGGGAGTGGCTTGGTGGGTGTGTCAGGGGAAGGATACTGCAAAATCTCCGTTCCCTCCCCACTCCTGTGCAAAATCTCCATTCCCACCCACTCTGGGGCCAGCCAGAGGTGGTATTTGCCGGTTCTCCGAACTGCTCAAAATTTCCACTACCGGTTCTCCAGAACCAGTCAGAACCTACTCAATTTCACCCCTGCCTCAGCCTCATGGAAGTTAGGTGGCATTGCGACTCCATCCAAGCCACCTTTGATATATGCTCGTGGTATGGAGACAATAACTTGGTCCTTAACACCAATAAGACCAAAGATCTTATAAGGGACTATAGAAGGAATAGATCAAACATCCAGCCCTTGCTTAACAATGGAGACTGAGTACAGCAAGTGGCCAGTTTTAAGTTTCTGGGTGCTATCCTATTCTGGGGTGCTCACATTGCCGCACTGGTCAAAAGGGCCCAGCAGAGATTATACTACCTAAGACTTCTCAGGAAACAACAACTGAATGGAAAACTGTTGGTGACCTCCTACCGCTGCACCATAGAGAGTATTTTAACTTAACTGCACCTGTGTTTGGTTTGCCAATGGCACAATGGCAGATAGGACAATGCTCCAGAGGGTTAACATCATTGCCCAGAGCAGGGGTCAGCAACATGTGGCTCTTTCATCCCTCTGCTGCAGCTCCCTGTCGCCGGCTGGCTCCACAATTGATAGAGGAAAAATTGATAGAGGAAAAAGGACGTCGCGCTACAAGGATACTCTACGATGGGGGAACCGGACTTCCGGTCGGCTCCAGAATTGAACGGGGAGCTTCCAGTTGGGATCTTTGTGGCTCTTTGGGTGTTTAAGGTTGCCGACCTCTGGCCCAGAGGATCATTGGTTGCCCTCTCCCCTCCTTAGAAGAGCTTTAGGATTTAGGATTTAGGATTTATTAGATTTATATACCCGCCCTACTCCCGGAGGATTTTATTGCTCCTGCTGCCTTAAGAAAGTTCAAAACATTCTTAAAGATCCATTTCATCCTGGGCACCCCCCCCTTTTTTTTTTTTTTTGAACTATTACCATCTGGCAGCCGGTACAGGTCAATAAAAACAAGGACAAATAAGGTGGAAAAACAGCTTCTATCCCAGGGCTGTAACTATATATTGAATTCTACTGTATAGTGCAATATTAATGCAGTACCAGGGGTTTTCAGTACAGAATGTGAAGGATGGGTGTTTGTGTTTTATTTCTATAGTTTTCTTATGTATAATGTATAATAACATACATGAAGTTGGCATTTAATTTCATTGTAAGAGGTGAAGTGGCAATAAAGGAAACTAACTTCATCTCTTGCGACCGTGTTCCTACCTGAACAATTGCAGTGATTCACTTAACAACTGTCTTGCTTAGTGACAGAAATGCGGGTTCAGCTCGGTTGTGAGCATACGTTGAAGGCTACCCAGGCAAGAGTCTTACTGGAGTTCTCGTAGGTTCAAAAGAATTCTCAAATTCTCTCGATTCCTTGCACAATTTTAATTGGATCTCTTCTGGGTCTCCTGGATTCCGAGAGAGAGATTTTCGACTTCAAAATTGTGTCATTTTTTTTAAAAAAAAATGTCATCCTGAAAGATGGAAGATGGGCAGCCCTGAGTCACACCAGCTCGGTAGCTGTCTGTTAACGTAATCCTACAGGCATTTTTTGCAAATCTTCCGTGCCTATCGGACTCTGTGCAAAGCACCCTTCACTGGATCACGGAAAGGACTCACATTTGACATCTCGTGCCAGATTTAGTTGCTTAGCGTCAACTTTGGCTCATTAGCGCGTTGTGCATTTCCAGCCTAAACAGTTAGTTAGTGGCCTGGGGTGTTAAATAAATGCAGAAAAACTTGATTAATACAGAGATGGACGCTTGGGAGAGAGAATATGGTATGCCAAAAAAGCCAACACAGTTCTAGGCTGCATAAAGAGAAGGAGAGAATCAAGATCACATAAAGTGTTAATACCACTTTATAAGGCCTTGGTAAGGCCACACTTGGAATACAGCATCCAGTTTTGGTCACCACAATGTAAAAAGAAGATGTGAAGATTCTAAAAAGAGTGCAGAGAAGAGCAACAAAGAGGATGAGGGGACTGGGGGCTAAAACATAGGAAGAACAGTTGCAGGAACTGGGGATGTCTAGTTTGATGAAGAGAAGAACCAGGGGAGACATGATAGCAGTCTTCCAATATCTCAGGGGCTGCCCCAAAGAAGAGGGAGTCAAGCTATTCTCCAAAGCACCTGAAGGCAGGACAAGAAGCAACAGGTGGAAACTAATCAAGGAGAGAAGCAACTGAGAACTAAGAAGAAACTTCCTGACAGTGAGAACAATCGTTCAGTGGAACTCCTTGCCTCCAGAAGTTGTGAATACTCCAACACTGGAAGTTTTTAAGAAGAGTTTGGATAACCATTTGTCTGAAGTGGTGGAGGGTTTCCTGCCTAAGCAGGGGGTTGGATTAGAAGACCTTCAAGGTCTCTTCCAAGTATTCTCTTCTCTTCTCTTCTCTTCTCTTCTCTTCTCTTCTCTTCTCTTCTCTTCTCTTCTCTTCTCTTCTCTTCTCTTCTCTTCTCCTCTTCCATTCCATTCCATTCCATTCCATTCCATTCCATTTACATTGTGTCATAATGTATGATCCTTTTTCCCCCTGCAAAAGGATGTATTGTTGGTACATGACACCAGAGAAATGATCCAAACGAATGTTTCAAACCAGGGTTAAAAATATGAAAAAAACATGAGATGTTTTATGATGCATGGTAGATTGGTGAGCAAGCTTTTGATACCTATTCATAAAAATGATACAAAAGAGTTTGAAGATTAATGAAGAAAGCAGAACTCTGTTTATCGCGACTTATGGGCAAAAATGAGAACAAACTGATGTTAAGACTGATTTTCTGGATGGTAATTGCAACAAGATTATATTTTTTTATATTTGTTTATTTTAAATTAGATTTATATGCCACCCTTCTCTGAAACTCAGGGCGGCTTACAATGCGTTAAGCAACAGCCTTCATACTTTTGTATATTTTATACAAAGTCAGCTTATTGCCCCCACAAACTGGGTCCTCAAACTGGATATATATATATATGTATGTATGTATGTATGTATGTATGTATATTACTAATATCTCCACAGTGGAGGAATGGACTTTGCAGAAATGCTGAGACTGACCTCTCTGGTCAAGGGGGAAAAAAAATAAAAATAATGAAAATGTTTCTGAAAGACTTCTGTGAGACCTCTTATTAACTTTTTGCTGAAGGGAAGGGAAAAAATGACACAATGATTTATAGGTTTCAAAAATAAGAAAGATGCCGATGAAATGAGAGGATGAAGGAATTTATACAATCCCTACAATTTGCTATAAAATTGTACAATATATGTCAAAAAGTAAAAATGTTATCGTCACCTGGTCAATTTATTTGGTTCGGCAAGGAAATGCTTGAGATTTCCAGGGTTTGGCATGAAGTTGGCTACCTCTATCCAAGGTGCTGAATCTGGGAGCTGAAATCCAGTTTTTAGCTGTGTGTGAAGACAGATGGTCAATTATGGTTGGCCTCTGCCCGATGGATTCTTGCACTGGCAAGGGTAGGACCGATGACCTCTGGGTTCCCTTCCAACCCTTCAATCTTGTCCAATCTTCCTACAGGTGTGTAAACGGCATTCAGGAACTGCCACTTTCCAAGGCAGTTGATGGTATGCCTTCAAGGAATCCTAGTCTGAGGATGAACACCAGACTGTTCTGGAAAAGGCTCTGGAAAGGATTGTTGAATGATGCTTCCTTCCTTCTTTTCTTCCTTCCTTCCTCCTTCCCTCCCTCCCTTTTTCTCTTCCTCTTCTTTTTCTTTCTCCTCCCTTCCTTCTCTTTTCCTTCCTCCCTTCCTTTTTTTATTCATCCATCCATCCATTTTTCCCTGTCTCCCCTTCCTTATCCCTCCCTCTGACTCTTTCCCCTCCCTTTTCTTTCTCCTTTCTATCTCTCTCTCTCCACCTCCCTCTCCTCCATCCATCCACCCATCTATCCATCCATCTTTCTCTTTCCCTGTCTCCCCTTCCTTTCTTCCCTTCTTTTCTCCCTCTTTCTTTCCCCCTCCCCTTCTCCTTTCTCTCTCTCTCTTCACCTCTGTCTCCTTCCTTCTATCTTTCAGCCATCCATCCATCCATCCATCTTTCTCTCTCCCTGTCTCCCCTTCCTCTCTTCTCTTCTCTTCTCTTCTCTTCTCTTCTCTTCTCTTCTCTTCTCCCTCTCTCTTTCTTTCCCCTTCCCCTTTCTTTCACTTTTCTATCTCTCTCTCTCTTCACTTCCATCTCCTTCCTTCCTTCCTTCCTTCCTTCCTTCCTTCCTTCCTGCCTGCCTGCCTGCCTGCCTTCCTGCCTTCCTGCTTATGACACCAGCAATGGGTAGAGAAATGCCATGTTTTTTCTGGTTTCCTAGTATGATTTGATTGCTTATTAGTATCCTATGACTATCACTAAGTGTTGTTATCTTATGATTCTTGACGGATTTATTGGATGCTTTCTTTACGTACACTGAGAGCGTATGCACCAAAGACAAATTCCTTGTGTGTCCAATCACACTTGGCCAATAGAGAATTCTATATAAAGAAAAATTACTACCTTTTAACTACTACCCTCTCAAATAAATGCTAGGACGTGTCCTTTCACCCCCAAACCATCTGTCCCCAAGTCTCTTCTCCTTGGAAAGACATTCTCGTCCCATCACAATCCTGAGTGAGTCAGAATTGGCCCAGGGCACACATCCAGAGGGTTCATGAAACCTGCGGAAGCAATTTTCCTTTTCCTTTCTGGCCCACCAGGACAACCAACGAAAAATCCCACCCAGGTGCAAGGAAGCTGCTTTGAAGGCGCCCCTGCCAGCAGCAGAGATCCCTGCTACCTGTCCAACCCGCACTGCATAACGGGGAGGTGGGGAGGAGGAGGAGGAGGGAGACGAGACCCTCTCCCCCAGGATTGAAAGTTGAAAGGAGGGTGAAGGGTAAGACTTCCATTGGAGAATCTGCAGGAAATGTAGCCTTGAATGCGTCACCCCCCACCTCTACAGACCTCTGGGGGAGTGAAATTGGAGAGGGAGACCCCAACCGGTGTGCCTCCTTCTTCTGCATGTGATATTCCCCCCACCCCCACCCCACACCTCCAAAACGATTTACTGTGCAGATGCTTTGCTACACAGGCGCTTGGTTGACCGTGCAAGGAATGTGCGTATAAACCGAGACAATCAGAGCAAGGAAGCAAGGAACCGAGCCAGGGGGCGGGGGGAGAAAAGGGAAGCCCCCGCCGCAGCTCTCCCTTCCAGTTAGAAACTGCCAGGAGAGCCGGAAAGGAATCGGGTTTGTTGGGATCTGGAGGCTGGAGAAAGTTCTTCTGGGGCGGCCTGGACCCTTGGTGGCCCCTCATCCCACCCCCCCACCCCCTGACCTGCCTGCCTGCCTTACCTGTCTACCTGCTGCTTCTTGCGCTTCTTTAAGGGTTGCTGGTTTTTTTTTTTTTTGTTTTTTGGGTGAGGTTGCGGAGAACCGAGGCCGGCTCAGAAGGCTGCTTGCGGTGGATTGGAGGGGGGTTGAAGCTCGGGGCTGGAGACCAAGAGCCCCCCCCCTCTTCCGTCCCCCACTTCAAGAGGGATCGGACCGGGCAGGCGCTGAGTTGAGTTTCTCCCGAGTTGTCATCATCCCCCGAGAATTGGAGCCGGACTGGAGGAATCGGAGGGTCTCGGGCGCCCGGAGCTAGATCGGGACTGTCTCGGCAACCGACGCAAGGGAAGTCGAGGCAAGCTTTGCCAGCCGTCCACCTGGGCGAAAGGGAGATGAGCCACCGCTTCCAGCAGCCACCAGCCTCGACCGCCGCTTCCAGCCTCCGATGTCTCTTCTGCGCCGCGGGGGTCGCTCTCCACGCGAGTTCCAGTTAGGACCCGCCGGTGCGTGGCGGGGAAGCGGTTGGGTCCACCGCTAAGGAGCTTTCAAGCCCCGGAGTGGGCGAAAAAGAAGCCTCGGGGGGGACAAATTGGGAGGAAACCCCCTCCTCCCCCCCTTTCTCTCCTCTCGCATCCCCACCGATCGCCCCGTTCGCCTGTGCTTTCCGGCTGCTTCCCGCGCGTGGCATCCAGCTCGCCTCTTTATGACATTTGGAATTAAAGTTTGGGTTTCTGAAAAAAACAGCCAAGATGCCGTTTCATCCCGTGACGGCCGCTTTGATGTACCGGGGTATTTATACCATCCCCAACATTTTGGCAGCGGATCCCAATCCGGTGGATATTCCCGAAGACGAATTGGAAGGTACCGAGAAAGGAAACGGGGCTGCGCGGAGTGGGATGGGAAAGAGAACACCCGGGAGTGGGGAAAAAAGGGGGTGCGCGTGGTGGGGCGTCCTTAAACCCAGGAGAAAGGGGGGGTGCAGCGGCTTCGGGAAAGGGGCGCTGGGTTGGTGCAGGAGGAGGGCATTACCCCTACCCCCACACCCCCAAATCCCGGGAAAGCGAAGCCGGTAAACAAGCTCAAAAAAACAACAACCCATAAGTGCCGAGATTGTTCTGACGTGCGCGCGGGTGTTTTTGGATGCCTAGCGGAGGCTGGCGCTTTTACCGCGGTAGAAGAGGAAGGAGAGAGGTCTGGGGAGGGGGGCGAGGGGGGGGGGAGGCGAAAGGGGCGGGTAAGGAACTCTAGAGGTCTGTATATATATGTTTGTGTGTGTGTGTGTGTGTGTGTGTTGAGTTGGTCTACCTCGCAGGGTTGTTCGGAGGAGGGGAATGCGAAGGAGAGGCGAGGCGGCGAGGAACCCAAAAGGGACAAGCCGGGGATCGGCTTCCAACAAGCACACCACCACCTCTCCGGGTGGGGAGGCACAATTCATCTCGGGGGGAACCTGGGGAATCAGAGATTGGGGAGCCGGGGAAGGGGAGACGCGTGGAAATCCGGCTGGAAACCACCGCAACGGCGTGTGTCTATTGGGGTGGGGGGTGGGGGGTGGGGGGGAGAGACCAGCTGGAGACGTGCTGGCTGGGCATTCCGGCTTAAAATGAACCCAGGAGGAATCGTTCTCGCGTGGGGGAGGAGGGGAGGGGGCGGCGGAGAAGAAGGGGAGCTTCCCGACGCCCCCTCCTCAACCTACCCCCCTCCCCCCCCCCATCCGCTGTTTTTGCAACAGCAAGAGGCATTTCCTGCAGTCTGAGCGCGGGAACAGGTAGCGGCGGGGGCGGCAGTCTCCTTCCAAGCAGCTCTCTGGACTTGTGTGTGTGTGTGTGTGTGGTTTTGTGTGTGTGTGGTTGTGTGGGGAGGAGGTGGGGTCGTCCTGTGATATAAACACCCTCTGCGGCGCCTGAAAAATCGGAATTGCAACTTGGAAAGCTGGCTGCCCACTTCGCCCCTCTTCTCATTTTACCCCTTCCTTCTTCCCTTCCTGACCGCCACACACCCACCCACCCCTTTCAGCCCCTGAGGCCGCCGATCCTAACCCGCCCACCCGTCCCCCGGAGGAGAAAGAACTCCCTGCTCCCTTCTCATCCACGCGTGGCGGTGAGCCGCCTCCTCCTCCAGCCTTCGCGCGGCTGCATCGGTGCGACAACAGAAAAAACACACAAGTCTGGGGGTCCCTGGGTTATTGGGTGGGTGAGCGAGGGGAGTCCTGCCGCTACCTCGGAAGGTATTTGGGGTGTGTGTGGGCATATTGGGTAGCGAGGAGTGGGCATTTCTCTTCTTCTTCTTCTTCTTCTCCTCTCTCTTTCTCCCTCTCTCCTCTCCTTTCCCACCGCGGCAGATTTTCCCGATGGCGTCGTCTCTGGATTGGATTTTCCGAGGGGGTCCACGCGGAATTGCGGAGAGGGGTTGGGAGTGGGGAGGGGGTGTCGAGCTGTCAATCTCTCTTTCTCCGCCTTGCCTGCTTCTCTCTCTCCCCCTCCATCCTTCCTCTCCCCCGCCGTCTCCCCCCTTCCCCCCCCTCCCCAGCTCCGCATGGATCGATCGTTGGCCAAAGTCACGCAGGACTGTGTTTATACATATTTTAGAACCGATCTCGGCTGGCTGGTGAGATTGGCAGCGCCTTGTTTTTTTAAGATGGGAAGGGAGGGGAAGGGAGGAAACAGTGCGCCCAACCTGGATTCAACAGGTCCGTCTCGGAAACGGCCGGCCAAAGAGTCCCACGGGCTGCCTTGGACCGAATGAGTCCGTGGATTCGTCGTGCCGTGGGAAGCTTGCCGGGGAGCTCTCTCTGATCTTCGGTGCGTGATCAAAAGAGAAAAATCGCTAGCATTCAACCCGTGTCGGCTTCACGGGTTTTGCCAGTCTCAGGCCACTGCTGCATGGGGGATCTTCCTTCCACCCGGGTCAAAATTGCGACCGAGGAGAGAAGGCGAGGTTCTAAGGGGGTCCCCGCAATCTTCCCCGGAGGGCCAAAAGCTCATAGGCCAAGAAACTCCAATTCTGCAGAAAACGGGCAGCTTCCTTCCCACTCACCCACCCTCAAAGGGACCACAGAAACAGCTTTCCCTGGTCTATTTGCCCCCCCTGGGAAATTTAAACCCACCCACCCCCTCTATTTTTGGCCCTGTCCCCTGCAGCCATTCGGGGGCGGGGGCTTCAGCTGTCTACAAACAGTCATTTTCATCCCCTCCCCCCCAACCCCATTCAGAAACTGCCCAAGTGTGTCTAAACTCTTTGGCTTGAATTGTAAATAAACAAACAAATAACATTTGGGGGAAAAAAACCTTCAAAGGAAAAAAAAAACGGTTTAACTCTCTGGGGCCCTCCAAAATGAACCAAGTTGCTCTGTCTTCTCCAGACAGATAGCAACAGATTTTAACTTGGTGGGCTGGCCCGGATTTCTTTTCCCCGTTTGCACAAAAACTGGGATCAGGAATCATGATGGATCCATGGGGACAGCTTGGCTCCTAGGGTTTGTGGGCGCTCCATCGTTTTTTCACGAAAGGTTCAGAGAGGGTTGGACTAGATGATCCCCCGAGGCCCCTTCCAGCCCTAGGATTTCTAGGATGGCGAAGGGAAATTTCTTCCCCTCTTCCAATGGGCCTCCATGGGTGCAGCAGGCTTTGAATCTCCCATCCTTACCCCCCCTCCCCTCATTCAAAAGTATTATTTCAAAAGGGGCAGAAATAGCTTTCAAATAGATCCACTTTGCACATCCCTCTCTCCAACCTCCCAAAGTCAGGATTCTTTTCCCACTGTAGCCTCCTTTTCAATAAGAGAGGTTTTTTTTTTTTTACTCACCCACCTTGGTTTTGTTGTGTCTGAAATCCACTGGTGTGTTTTAAAAGGGCCTTGTTATTCCTCCATCCCCCACCATTCTTTCTTGGCAGCTGGGTCAAATCAGGATCTCAAAACTAACGGAGAATAACAGAGGTGGAAGGGACCTTGGAGGTCTTCTAGTCCAACCCCCTGCTTAGGCAGGAAACCCTACACCACTTCAGACAAATGGTTTATCCAATCTCTTCTTAAAAACTTCCAGTGTTGGAGCATTCACAACTTCGGGAGGCAAGTTGTTCCCCTGGTTAATTGTTCTCACTGTCAGGAAATTTCTCCTTAGTTCTAGGTTTTTTTTTTAAATTTTATTTATTTATTTATTAGTTCGGTTTATATGCCGCCCTTTTCCGGAGACTCAGGGCGGCTTACAATGCGTTAAGCAATAGCCTTCATACTTTTGTATATACCTGCTTAGTAGGGCTTTGGCCCCCCCTCTCAAACGGTGTTCTTTTTTATACAAAGTCAGCTTATTGCCCCCACAATCCGGGTCCTCATTTTACCTACCTCGGAAGGATGGAAGGCTGAGTCAACCTTGAGCTTGGTGAGAATTGAACTCTCAGTAATTGCAGGCAGCTGGCAACTAAGTGCTACTTTAACAGCAGTTTAGTTTGCTGTGCCACCAAGGCTCTTAGGTTGCTTCTCTCCTTGGTTAGTTTCCACCCATCGCTTCTTGTCCTGCCTTCAGGTGCTTTGGAGAATAGCTTGACTCCCTCTTCTTTGGGGCAGCCCCTGAGATACTGGAACACTGCTATCATGTCGCCCCTGGTCCTTCTTTTCATCAAACTAGTCATAACCCAATTCTAGCAACTGTTCTTCATATGTTTTAGCCTCCAGTCCCCTAATCCTCTTTGTTGCTCTTCTCGGCACTCTTTCTAGAATCTCAATATCTTTTTTTGTATCATGGTGACCAAAACTGGACAGTTTTCCTAGGGTGGTAGATTCTAGATATTTATTCTCTATTTCGGGTCGAAACTTGCAGACACTTAAGAGTTGCTTAGCTAGACTAACTGCACCCTGAATGGGCCAATAAAATGCCCCATCGTTGGGACTGGGGACAGGGAGTGGCTTTTGATGCAGAAGATCTTGGCTAAGTAGAAATGGTGGTTGTCAATGTTTTTTCTGGACCTCGAAAGATGGTAGATGCTGCTTTAACTCCCAATCTGTTGTGAAACATTCCCTTATTCAAGGGTAAAGGTAAAGGTTCCCCTCGCACATATGTGCTGGTCGTTCCCGACTCTAGGGGGCGGTGCTCATCTTTGTTTCAAAGCCGAAGAGCCAGCCTTGTCCGAAGACATCTCCATGGTCATGTGGCCGGCATGACTCAACGCCAAAGGCGCACAGAACGCTGTTCCCTTCCCACCAAAGGGGGCCCCTATTTTTCTACTTGCATTTTTTACCTGCTTTCGAACTGCTAGGTTGGCCGAAGCTGGGACAAGTCACAGGAGCTCACCCCGTTACGCGGCGCCAGGGATTCGAACCGCTGAACTGTCGACCTTTCGATTGACAAGCTCAGCGGCTTAGCCCCTGAGCCACTGCGTCCCTACTATTCGAGGGTACGACCCACCAAATCAGTCCTGCCTCATTGCCATTTTCAGAGCTGGTTTGTTGTTGTTCGTTTGTGAGCGAGGAGTACTCGGTCGAAAATCACCCAGCCACCTTCTGTGTGCCAAGCACCAAAAAATAAAAAAAATAAAAATCATGATTTCCTGGCTTTGAATCTAGAGCCTTTCAACCACTAGCCCAGACTGGCATAGCAGAAGATGGATGGGAGATTTGTACCTCCGCTCACAGTTCCATTGTGCCCTCAGATGCCCTCAGAGTTGTGTCCTCTCTACCAACGGGTGCCCTCAAATGCCTCCTTCAAAATGTTCGAGGGAAGCACCAACCGTCCAGGAAGATGTGAAGAGACGAATCTTCAGAGAGATCCTGAAGACATCCTGAAGTTTATTCTGCCCCCTTCCTTTTGCACCTCTCCGGCTATGAAAAATTTGGGGACTGCTTCTGTCTGCATGCTACATATGTGAGACAGTCCTATTGTCCCACGTCAAATGAAGAGCCAGGAGCTGTGCAGGGACCCAAGCGTCAGACGATGCTTCAACATCCATCTCTGGTCTGTCGTGACATCGCTATTACTAATCCAGGCTGGGTTTTTGGGCCATGAATTGTGGGCTGTTCTTTCAGCTGTTTGAGACAGATGCAGTGCACCAGCCTTCTAACTCCACCTAATCTGGTCCACCGAGCAGCTGTAGGGATATTTACAAAGGCTGAAAAGTCCTACTGGGTGGACATCCAGAGCGTATAGTCCAGAGCATCCAGAGTTTATAGTCTACCCTAACTTCTTGGCTCTTTGCAGTTGTAATGACTGCGGGGTCCTTGGTGTTCTCTGGCCTTGGCTGTTCTCTTGGAGATGTTTCATGACCCAACTACATTACATCATCAGTGCTAAATGGGGTGGGAGTTTGCAGTGAGGAGGAGGAGGAGGAAGAGGAGGAGGAGGAGTTGGAGAAGGAGGAGAATAGTAGGGTCCTTGGTGTTCTCTGAGCTTGGTGGTTTTCACGGAGACATTTCATTAAACCTATTAGGTAACATGATCAGTGCTAGTAAGGGAGCGGAGTTATCTTCTGATTATTCGTCAAGAGGGCAAGACACTGTGTGTAAACAGAGAGCAATCTCAACTCCCTCCTAGCACTGAGGCGATCTAATTTGGCAACAAACTGTCTGCAGGAAAACCATTGAGCTTAGAGAAAACCAAGAATTCACCCCTGAGCTGCAAATATTCTCTTCTGCTGGGAGCTGCAATTATGTAACATAGATCTTAATGCAGCCCTCTTCAACTGGCAGGTGACGTGATTGTACCTGGGAAGCTACCTTATAATCAGATCAGATTAATCCTAAGAGATCCAGTTTTGCTCGATTTAATTTTTTTAAACTCAAGCGTCTCGTTTTCTTTGCCGTCCTTTGGAAGGAAATGGGATTGTCGTACGTGGCGGAACACGTCCTCTCCTCCTTGATCTGCAAAGCAGATCCTTAGGCCATCCTGGATCCCACATTTTCACGCAACACCACGTCTTCAAAATTAAGGGATGGGATTTTTCAGCTTGGCTTCTAGAGAACTGATTCAGTCGCACATCCCTCGCCTGAGAATGTGGAGAGAAGACTAGAAGTTATATTAAATGATTAGTATTGTTTGCGGTTGGTTGAGTTAGTCCTGAAGGCCCTCAACGAGATATCTTATGAGGTTCCTTCATCAATGTCTTTTCCCTTCCTTTTGTCTGTCTTCGCCCCATCCAGAGAAGGAAAGCAGAAGGATGAGGAACCTAACTTAACCTAAACCGTGTTAGGGACACGGTGGCTCAGTGGCTAAGATGCTGAGCTGGTCAATGGAAAGGTTGACAGTTCAGCGGATCGATTCCCTAGCGCCGCGTAACGGGGTGAGCTCCCGTGACTTGTCCCAGCTTCTGCCAACCTAGCAGTTCGAAAGCAGGTAAAAAATGCAAGTAGAAAAAATAGGGACCACTTTTGGTGGGAAGGAAAGTGTTCCGTGCGCCTTTGGCATTGAGTCATGCCGGCCACAGGATCATGGAGACGTCTTCGGACAGCGCTGGCTCTTTGGCTTTGAACGGAGATGAGCACCACCCCCTAGAGTCGGGAACAACTAGCACAGATGTGCGAGGGGAACCTTTACCTTTAACTAACCCAGACTCTCTGGGTTCCTATGAGACTCTGAACCATAGACCGACTAAACCAGCTGGTTTAGTGGATTCATACTGCCAGAAGCTAACTCAGTTATCTCAGCTACTTAACACTGGATTTAATGTGTTGTCTGAATAGAGCTCCTTGGGTCCTTCTGTGACCTGGGTCAGCAGAGGATGGGAAAGACATAGTCACTTTGCAGAACTGACCAAGTTTTTTTAAATTTACGCTTACACTTTTAACTTTACTTAGAAAATTTGTTCCTGTTTGATGTTTGATTTGGAGCCGTTTTTCATTCAGAAGAACCAAGGTGGGGTTCACACTGTATTATCCTTTTCTTTTTCTCCACGACAATCCTGTGAAGTAGGACAGGCGACGAGAGAGAATTAGCTCAGTCACTCCGTTAGATTCTATAGCTGACTATGAGCTGGAATTTGGCCCTCTCCAGCACCAATTTGACACCTTAACCACTACACCACACTGCCTCTGCCTTCTTAAAGTGCGGCCAGAGTGAAGTCCTAAGTTATTTAGACTTAGACTAACTTTATTGTCACTTTAAATGTATTTATTTTTATTTCTTTAATTTGTCGCATAATAAATAAATATCATGCCGCCCAACTCCCTAGACAACTCCCAATGTACACCAATCAGCATGCATTAAAATGAAATTTCATTGCATACGGCTCTCAAAGGGTTACACACCCCTCCAATATACACGACATTACCATGACAAAAATATAAATAAATAAATAAATAAAAAATGATGCCTATACCCACATATATTATATGACACAGAGAAACAACGAAATCTAGCTCGAATGTATAAATGTGGATGGCGGGAAAATAAACGTATTGTTTAATACAAAATAAAGGCCAGCTTTAAAAAAAAAACTGCCTTTCCCCCCCCTTTAAATAAAAATTATCTTAAAATCAATGGTGCAGCTTCAGAAGGGGAAAGAAATTGCCGTTCCCATCTAAAATATATTTTGAATTATGCTTACGATCCTGTGCTGGCTTTGTAATGAAAATCATTTTCTTACGAGAGTGGGATATTTTCGTTTGCTTGCCCTCCAAGGCCAGTTATTTCCATGCAGCATCCTCCAAAGCAGATGAAATAAAGGGCAATGTTTGGATGAGAATGGCTTAGAAATGGAACTGGGGACTTGTTCTCCAAATAATAATAATAATAATAATAATAATAATAATAATAATAATAATAATAATAATAATAATAATAATAATAATAATATCAGCCAGCTAAAAGCAGGTTGGTTTGCAGAAGCAGCTCGTTCAGATCCGAATTGTTTTTCCATCTTGATGAAAAGACTCCATCCCACCAATTTTTCTAGCTTCTTTGAAACCTGCATGGACGGCTGCTCATAACTCAGAGTAACAGATTAGGAAGGGACCCTTGGAGGTCTTCCAGTCCAACCCCCTGCTCAGGCAGGAAGCCCCATATACCATTGCGGACAAATAGCTGTTCAATCTCTTCTTAAAAACCTCCAGTGTTAAAGTACCATCAGCTTCTGAAGGCAAGCCATTCCACTCATTAAATGCTCATTGAATCTGCAAAAGAAATGGACGGGACGGGACTGGACTGGACCGGACCTGACTAGACTGAACCAGACCGAACTGGAATGGAGTGGAATGGAATGGAGTAGGGTAGGGTAGGGTAGGGTAGGGTAGGGTAGGGTAGAATAGAATGGAATGGAATGGAATGGAAAGGAAAGGAAAGGAAAGGAAAGGAAAGGAAAGGAAAGGAAAGGAAAGGAAAGGAAAGGAAAGGAAAGGAAAGGAAAGGAAAGGAAAGGAAAGGAAAGGAAAGGAAAGGAAAGGAAAGGAAAGGAAAGGAATATGGAATGGGATGGGATGGGATGGGATGGGATGGGATGGGATGGGATGGGATGGGATGGGATAGGATAGAATAGAATAGAATAGAATAGAATAGAATAGAATAGAATAGAATAGAATAGAATAGAATAGAATAGAGGAATGGAATGGAATGGAATGGGAAGGGAAGGGAAGGGAAGGGAAAGGAAAGGAAAGGAAAGGAAAGGAAAGGAAAGGAAAGGAAAGGAAAGGAATATGGAATGGGATGGGATGGGATGGGATGGGATGGGATGGGATGGGATGGGATGGAATGGAATGGGATGGGATGGGATGGGATGGGATAGGATAGGATAGGATAGGATAGGATAGGATAGGATAGGATAGGATAGGATAGAATAGAATAGAATAGAATAGAATAGAATAGAATAGAATAGAATAGAATAGAATAGAATAGAACAATGGAGGGCAAAAGAAGAAGAAGGGGACGGCAGAGAACGAGGTGGCTGGATGAAGTCACTGAAGCAGTCGGCGTGATCGTCAATGGACTCCAGGGGATGGTGGAGGACAGGAAGGCCTGGAAGAACATGGTCCATGGGGTTGTGATGGGCTGGACACGGCTTCGCTACTAACAACAACAAAGAGGTTGTAACATCAGTAAACACATCCCCATGGAGTAACCATTTTATAACCATTTATTTAGTCACAGTTCGAACTTACAACAGAACTATTTAAAAAAAGGTGGCTTACGATGCCCCTTGCCGCTTTCCCGCTTTCCCATCAAAATTCAAAGTGCTTGGCAACTGGCATGTACTTATGATAGTTGCAGCATCCCCATGGTCACGTGATCGCCATCAGCAATCCTTTCCCGCTGGCTTCCGACAAGCAAAGTCTCCGGAGGGGAGGGGGAAGCCAAGATTCACTTAACCACTGCCTGATTCACTGTCGCTTAGCGACAGAGACGAAGAGTGGCAAAATGGGGCAAAACTTGCTTAGGGCCCGAAATGTGGGGCTCCGTTTAGGGTTGCAAGTCGAGGCCTATCGGTAAAACCACACACAAAACAGAGCAGTCGGTCTGACGTTCTTTCAGGACTTCAGAATTTCAAGCTTTCCTCTAATTTATTTTTTATTTGCAAGTTGAGGACACGGAAGAGGTCCCTGGAGGCTTCAGAAAGCTTCAAGAAGCATTGCTTTTCCTTGATTGCATAACCTCTCTTCCATCTCATCACAAAATATTCTGATTTGCTTGCCGTAGCTCGGGGAGCATTCCCCTCCTCTCCAAAATAAATTTCCTGACCCCTGCTGCGGTTAACCATGCCATCCTACAACAAGAAAGTTGTTTGTTCGTTTTTTTCCAATCACAGCCGCCGGATTGAAATGTGACAAGCCACACATTCACGCTTACGAGCCGCACAATATTTTCTACAATCCGGAGGGCTGCCGTATGTCTTCATATTTTCTTTTCTCTCTTTTTTTTTTTTTTTTTGCAGTAAACCTACTCAAAAAAAAAACAAACCCCTGTTTTTTTGGTTTTTTTCCCTTAAGACTCAAAACGAATGGCACCGTTTTGAGATTTCAGCTGCTGGATATTTTGGAACGGAGAAATGAAATGAGAGAGAGAGAGAGAGAGACAGAGAGGGAGAGAAAAGGAATGGTGAAATTCCAGGGTAGCCGAAGGGAATTCTGACATGCTTACGTTTTTTGCAAATGGGGTTTGGAAAAAAGCTGTGACCTTCGTTCAGCATGGCAAGGGGAAAATATTGGGGGCTGGGGCGGGGGGGTGAGAACAAATGAATTTGTGGCTTTAGCAAGCCAGCTTCGAATGGAATCGCCTGGCCTGTGAGGATGGAGAGCATAGATGGGATATTTCCAACTGTTGGAGGGCACAATGCCCCCCCCCAAAATGTAGCCATGTAGCCAAGCCATGTTTATTTAGGAGAGGTGAAGCTGCTTTTTTAAAAGCAACTGTTCCCCCAGATAGAACAGCCGGAGCAACCTAGTGCAAACAAGGAAGTGCATTAACATATCCATTTCGAATTTCAGACCGCATTGGCAAGCAAAGAGGGGGGCTGCGTGTTTAATTTGATTGAAAGCTTTGGCAACCACGTTTGCTAATGTGCAAAAGCCCTTGCTTGGTTTTAAATGTGGGTTGTGGGGGGGGGGGAGAGAGAGAGAGAGAGAGAAAGAAGAGAGAGAGAAGAAAGAGAGAGAGGAGATAGAATGATGAGAGAGAGAGAGAGAGAAAGAAGAGAGAGAGAAGAAAGAGAGAAAGGAGAGAGTGATGAGAGAGAGAGAAAGAAAAGAGAGAAGAAAGAGAGAGGAGATAGAGTGATGACAGAGAAAGAGAAAGAAGAGAGAGAGAAGAAAGAGAGAGGAGAGAGAGTGATGAGAGAGAGAAAGAGAAAGAAAAGAGAGAGAAAGAGAAAGAAGAGAGAGAGAAGAAAGAGAGAGGAGACAGAGTGATGAGAGAGAGAAGGAGAAAGAAGAAAGAGAGGAGACAGAGTGATGACAGAGAAAGAGAAAGAAGAGAGAAGAAGGAGAGAGAGGAAACAGAGTTGATGAGAGAGAGAGAAAGAGAGAGAGAGAGAGAGAGAGAGAGAGAGAGAGAGAGAGAGAGAGAGAGAGAGAAGGCAGCTTCTCCAGGAGTAGGTATGGTTATATGGTGCACAGCCAGCAAAATAATAATAATAATAATAATAATAATAATAATAATAATAATAATAATAATAATAAATAAAAGGATGTGTTAATTGAATAGCCAGCTGAAGAAAGACCCCAATTGCAGCTGGAGTGTTAATGCAAAAATTAAGCGATGGGTTGTTTTTGAGCCAAAGGAAAAACAAACTCAAAAGGTGAAGAAGGGTGGCATTTGATAAGCCATCCTTTGCTGTCCAATTGTTAGTTTACATGCAGTTATGGCTCGTGGCCTCTGCTGAGGTAGGAATATATGAGACAAAACAGGGATTTTGAGCCACAGGAGAACAAACTGGCTTGATTTTAGACTGGACCAGAATTTGTAGGTTGAACAGTTGTTGCACTGTTTTTCTTGAGTTGAGGTCTTAGTAAAACAGAGAATAATAGGAGTTGGAAGGGACCTTGGAGGTCTTCTAGTCCAACCCCCTGCTTAGGCAGGAAACCCTACACCACTTCAGACAAATGGTTATCCAACCTCTTCTTAAAATCTTCCAGTGTTGGAGCATTCACAACTTCTGGAGGCAAGTCGTTCTGTTGATTAACGTTCTCACTGTCAGGAAATTCCTCCTTAGTTCTAAGTTGCTTCTCTCCTTCGTTAGTTTCCATCCATTGCTTCTTGTCCTGCCTTCAGAAGATGCTTTGGAGAAGAGCTTGACTGCCTCTTCTTTGGGGCAGCCCCTGAGATATTGGAAGACTGCTATCCTGTCTCCCCTAGTCCTTCTTTTCATCAAAGTAGACCTACCCAGTTCCTGCAACCGTTCTTCCTATATTTTAGCTTCCAGTCCTCTCATCCTCTTTCTTGCTCTTCTCTGCACTCTTTCTAGAGTCTCCACATCTTTTTTACATCGTGGCGACCAAAACTGGATGCAGGATTCAAAGTGTGGCCTTATCAAGGCATCATAAAGTGGTATTAAAACTTCATGTGATCTGGATGTGCAAAGAGGAGCTGATTAAAGGCCTGGAGACTAAAACGTATGAAGGACAATTTGCAGGATTTGGGTTTGGCCATTCTAGAGAAAAGAAGGCCTAGGGATGACATGATAGCAGTATTCCAGTATTTGAGAGGCTGAGAAGAGAAAGAAGAGGGGTCAACTTAATTTTTCGAAGTATCTAAAGGCAGGACAAGAAACCATGGATGGAAACTACTCGAGGAGAGAAGCACCCCTGGAATGAAGGAGAAACTTCCTAACAGGGAGGACAATCAACCAGTGGAACAGCTCGCCACTAGAAGTTGTGGGCGCTTGATCACTGGAGGTTTTTAAGGAAAGATTGGACAACCATTTATCTGGAACGGTGTAGGGATTCCTGCCTGAGAGGGGGTTGGACTAGAAGACCTCCAAGTTCCCTTACAACTCAATTCGGATTCGGATACTGACTCTATCCCTCTCGTGATTGGCTTTTTTTTGGGGTGGGGGGGTGTTTTTTTGGGTGTTCTGCTAAACTATCCAGGGAATTCTGGGAGTTGAAATCCACAAGCTTTCCAGTCACCAAGGTTGGCTACTCCAGTTTAGCTCTTTTCTCTATAAGGTAAAGGTAAAGGTTCCCTTCGCACATATGTGCTAGTCCAGGAGTCAGCAACCTGTGACTCCGGAGCTGCATGCGGCTCTTTGGATTCTCTGCTGTGGTTCCATGTCAGGTGATCCCATCACTGGCTGGCCCCGCCCCTTGCCCTCCCCTCCCAGTCACGCCTTGCCAGGCCTGAGAAGGTAAGGGTGACGACGGGGGATGGAGAAGTGGTCAGGGCAGAGACGGGGGGGGGGGAGAAAGGGGGGAGAGAGAGAGATGTCAAAAGGATTTTATGATTCCTGGTGTTTTTTAACAACTGGTTCTTTGCCCTAATGATCGGCTGGGTAGGCGTGGCTAGGGGGGGTGTCATGTGACTGTTGGAAGTGAGTGACATCGAGTTGGCTACGCCCAACGAGCTTTTGTGGCTCCCGGTGTTTTCTTTTCTGTGGGAAACGGATCCGAATGGCTCTTGGAGTATTTAAAGTTGCTGACCCCTGTGCTAGTCTTTCCCGTTTCATCTCCGTTACAAAGCCGAAGAGCCAGCGCTGTCCGAAGATGACGTCTCCGTGGTCACGTGGCCGGCGTGACTCAACGCCAAAGGCGCACGGAACGCTGTTCCCTTCCCACCAAAGGTGGTCCCTATTTTTCTACTTGCAATTTTTTTTTACGTGCTTTCGAACTGCTAGGTTGGCAGAAGCTGGGACAAGTCACAGGAGCTCACCCCGCTACGCAGCACTAGGGATTCGAACCGCTGACCTGCCGACCTTTCGATCGACACGCTCAGCGTCTTAGCCACTGAGCCACCACGTCCCTCTTTTCTTTAGAGTCTTTCTTTTTTACCTTGAAGTTCTGGCCAGGAGCAATGAACTCAGAAAGGCAGAATATTTATCTCTCTTTATCTCCTGTTTTTTTTTAAGGGAGAGCTTTGAGAAGGTGACAAACTCCAAGGACGTTCCTGAATTGAGCCATCTCTAAATTGCCTTTCCAGGGGCGGAGCCGTCTTTAGTCTCACTGATACCATCTGCCTTTCAATGAGTTTAACATATGGGTTTGTTTTTTTTTTCCTCCTGCCTTTCTTTCTTTCTTTCTTTATCTGTTTCGAAGCAACTGATACGCTAGTAAACGGCAATGGGGCTTTGTTGGGGAACTTGATGCCGGAAGGCAGGAATTAAACTTCTGAAATTAAAAAGAAGAAGAAGAAGAAGAAGAAGAAGAAGGAAAAAAGGCACTGCCATCCTTCATAACCACCACCAGGGTCTTCCAAAAAGCAGGCTGGCTGCCCCTGTTTGTGGAGGTTTCATTTATTTTCTCTTTCTTTCTTTCCTTCTTTCTTTCTTTCTTCCTTTCTTCCTTCCTTCTTTCTTTCTTTCTTTTTCTTTCTCTCTCTCTTTCTCTTCTTTCTCTCTTTCTTTCTCTCTCTCCTTCCTTCCTTCCTTCCTTTCTTCTTCCTTCCTCCCTTGCTCCCTCCCTCCTTCCCTCTCTTCTTTCTTCTTCCTCCCTCCCTCCCTCCTTTCTTTTTTCTTCTTTCTTTCTTTCTTTCTTTTTCTTTCTTTCTTTCTTTCTTTTCTTCTTTTTTTAAAAAATAAAATAAAGGCCATCCTCGACTTATGACCATAATGGAGCCCAAAATTTGTGTTGCTAAGTGAGAGGAGGGGAGGAAGGAAGAAGAGGGGAAGGGAGAGGAGGAATGAGGAGGGGCGGGGAGAGGAAAGAAAGGAAAGGAAGAGGGAAGGTGAAGAGAGGGGAGGGGAGAGGAGGATGAGGAGGTGAGAGGGGAAAGGGAGGGAAGGAAAGGAGAGATGGAAAGGGAAGAGAGGGGAGAGGAGAGGGGAGAGAAGAGGAGAGAGGGAAGGAAGGAAGGAAACAAGAGAGGGAAGGGGAAGAGAGGAGAGGGGAGAGGAGAGGAGAGGAGGGATGAGGAGGTGAGAGGGGAAAGGAAGGGAAGGAAAGGAGAGAGGGAAAGGGAAGAGAGGGAAGGGGAGAGAGAAGGAAGGAAGGAAGGAAACAAGAGAGGGAAGGGGAAGAGAGGAGAGGGGAGAGGAGAGGAGAGGAGGGATGAGGTGAGAGGGGAAAGGAAGGGAAGGAAAGGAGAGAGGGAAAGGGAAGAGAGGGAAGAGGAGAGAGAGAAGGAAGGAAGGAGAGGAGAGAGGGAAGGAAGGAAACAAGAGAGGGAAGGGGAAGAGGAGAGGGGAGAGGAGAGGAGAGGAGGGATGAGGAGGTGAGAGGGGAAAGGAAGGGAAGGAAAGGAGAGAGGGAAAGGGAAGAGAGGGAAGAGGAGAGAGAGAAGGAAGGAGAGGAGAGAGGGAAGGAAGGAAACAAGAGAGGGAAGGGGAAGAGGAGTGGGGAGAGAAAAGGAGAGGAGGGATGAGAAGGTGAGAGGGGAACGGGGGAAGGAAAGGAGAGGGAAGGGGAAGAGGGGAAAGAAGAGGGGGAAGGAAGGAAACAAGTGAGAGAAAGGGAAGAGAGGGGAGGGGAGAGGAGAGGAGAGGAAAGGAGGGAAGAGAAGGGGAGGGGAAAGCTCCCATGGTGAAGAAGGGAGGGAGAGAGGGAATAAAAAGAAATAGGAAGAAGTTTCCAATTTCCTTTGAAGCATATAATACAATTACAAAATTATCTCTTACTTTATAATTATGAGGGGTGGGGTGGGGAAAGCTTACTCTTTTCTATTATCCAGTGGGGGGGGGTTTCCCCCCC
The DNA here is from genome assembly GCA_030761175.1 of Masticophis lateralis. Lineage (NCBI taxonomy): Eukaryota > Metazoa > Chordata > Lepidosauria > Squamata > Colubridae > Masticophis > Masticophis lateralis. The sequence continues at coordinate 13,667,228 of JAUDYJ010000014.1, read as the reverse complement.
AATCGTCAAAACCACAAATCATAAGTACATTTTTTTTAAAACTTCCATTTCATGCCAAGTCTCTTGGGCACGGTCGTTGTGGGGGGGGGGTGGAAATTGGAGAAGGAAGCGCTCTGGATGATGCTTGAGGTTCTCGAGTGGCCGGGGATGCAAGCCTAATAAATAATTAATGGATGCCCTTGTAGGCACCGGATGGTTCTCCTGGGCTTCCTAGAATTCGTGCTTTGAAACGCAACGATTTGGCTGCCGACATCAAAAAAAAAAAAGGACCATCCTCTCAGTCGAGATAACGTAGCACCCAAGACCAGTCAAGTTATTTGGTGGCAAATGCAGCCAACTTCCCGTTTTCCTGCTGCTTAAATATCAAGGGAAAGGCATGAAGTCAGTCAGAAATCCTGATTTGAGAATTAGGGAGTGATATTTCTGGAGAAACTGATTGCCTTCCTACAAAATTGGGGAAGGGGGGGTGGTCATCTCCGCTGCGTTAAGGACTTCGAGTTAACCTTCTCTAGAGCTTCCAACAGAAAACTTGGAGTTAACTTGGACTTAAATCACAGCTGCCCAGGTGCCCAAACAGTCTTCTGAAATTCTCTGCTACATTTCATCATTAACAACCCCGTAACAGGGTGGAGTCTGGCAACTGAATGGAGCTAGCAGAGTGTTTTAATGGCCGGATGCCCTTCCTGTTGCCAATGCAGAGTTTTTGTTCAGGAGACATATTCAGGAGAGAGAAATATTTGCCTCTACCTAGAATCGAACTCACAGCCTCCTGATTGTGAGGTGAGAACACCACCTCTAGGCCACCACACCACTTCTGCAAAGGGCATTTATCATCATTATCTTCTTTTAATGACCCCATAATCCCTTGAGAAGTGGAGTCTGGGCAGTTGAATGGAGCTAAGTGTTTACTGGCCAGATGCCCTTCCTGTTGCCAGTACGGAGTTTTGTTCAGCAGATATACTCTCAATGTGCCCAGAGAGAGAGAAATATCTGCCTCTACCTAGGATCGAACTCACAGCCTCCTGATTCTGAGGCCAGAGCTCCGCCTCTAGGCGGAAAGTCACTAGGGAAAGTCTGCTCTTAATGACCGTGGCCATATCCTGTTGAAATCCAGATTCCCTTAAAGGGTACTTAAAGCACCCTCCCCAACTTTAATGCTAGATACAGCGGGTTGAACAACAAGGATGATCCCCCCCCCCTCAAATTATCCAGGGATGCATTGCGCTTCGGTTTCAATTTATAGCAATGGTGTTCCCTTTGCTTTCCCGCACGTGAAATAAATCTGCAAATGTTATGCAGATGTGCTTTCTCTCGTTTGGAATTCCCCCTCCCTCCCTTTCGCCACTGTGTAAAATGATCTCCCACACTTATGGGAAACAGCGGCATAATTCGGCTGAATTAATGCCTTTCCCGGGGTCCGCTGGTAGAAATTGCTTATTTAAGGAACAGCCTAATCAAGCGTAAATTCTTAAATGAACTTTAAAAAAAAAAAACAGATCCATCCGGTTCGTTATTGCTCCGGAATTGACTTTCTAATTATTTCTTTTTTAATTGAAGAGGCTCAAATCTTCATTGCCCTAAATTGTACAGGGAAGTTTGCATGTGTAGAAGGAGTGGTGTAGAGGCGGAGCTCTTGCCTCGCAATCAGGAGGCTGTGAGTTCGATCCTAGGTAGAGGCGAATATTTCTCTCTCTCTGGGCACACAGAGAATATGTCTGCTGAATGAAACTCCGTACCGGCAACAGGAAGGGCATCTGGCCATTAAAACACTCTGCTAGCTCCATTCAGTTACCCAAACTCCACCCCGCATGGGATTATGGGGTCGTTAAATGAAGATGATGATGATGTTTGCAGATGTAGAAAGATGTGAGAAGGGAATGTGTGTGTGTGTATGTGCTTTAACTCAGGATATAAATCGAAGAGGGGCAAGGGGGCTGTAGGTCTTTGTCAGATGCAAAGGATCAGGACCATAAATTGCAGCACAGAGTTTTATTGGTTCAGGTCTATCCACAAGAATCTAGTCAACTACAGTATCAGTCAGCACTAAATTGGCACTAGATAAGGGTCAATAGTTTATGGTAATGCAAGGATTCTCAGCTAATGACGTGTTTAACTCCGCCCTCTGCCAGCTCTCGTCTTTGGACTTCCAAGGTCAGGAGAAATGATGCCTTTGATTCTGGATTGGGGGGTGGTACAACCCCAGACAAAATTAATGCTGAAAGACCTGGAAGTAAGGATAAATTTTCTGATAGTGAGAACAATTCATCAGTCTCCTGGTGATTGGCCCAAAGTCACCCAGCCATCTTGTGTGTGTAAGGCAGGACTAGAATTGACTGTTTCCTGGTTTCTAGCATGGCATTGTGGTCCGCCAGCAACATGTGGAGCTGGCAGCGGAGTCAGACAGTGAGGAGGCTGGGGAGGAACATGGGCCAGTCCTGGAGTCTGGGGAAGGCCCAGACGAGGGCTCTGCATGGAAGGCAGAGAGGGGGCCAGGGCCATCTGGGAATGATGCGCTGACTTCCGAGCTCCCAGAGCTGCCAGAAGGCAAGAGCAGCTAAAGCAAAAGGGACGACTCAGGAGTAGGGCCAGGAGATGAATGGCCCCTCCCATGAGGCTTAAAAGAGAAACAAAAGCACTTGGGACCTTTTGCAGGAAAGCAACATTGCTAACTCTGTTTCCAGTCGGCATCTCTTGTTTGTTTCTGAACTTCGTAGGGCTTTGCCAAGTAAGGCCTTTGGCAGGGTGTCAAAGAAAATAAAGGTTGGTGGTTATCCCAAAGGACTTCTTCCGAAGGATTTGTTTTGCAACTAATAGGGACTCAGCTGTGGCTCTTTGGGCCCTCTGCTGTCTCCCTGTCGGGTGATCCCACCACTAGCTGCCCCCCCTCACCCTCTCCTCCCAGTCACTCCTGGCAAGGGCAATGGCAAGGCAACAGCAGGGGATGGAGAAGTGGCTAGGGCAGAGACAGAGAGATAGAGAGAGAGGGGGGAGAGAGAGGGAGAGAGGGAGGGAAGGGGAGAGAGAGATGTCAAAAGGATTTTTGTGTTTCTCTGCCCTAATGACCAGCTTGGTAGGCGTGGCTAGGGGGTGTCATGTGACTGATGGAAGTGAGTGACATCGAGTTGGCCACACCCACCCAGGTTTTGTGGCTCCCGGTGTTTTCCTTTCTGTGGGAAATGGATCCAAATGGCTCTTTGAGTGTTTAAGGTTGCAGACCCCTGATCTAGACCAAACTGGCTTTGTGGGAACAGAGACCACAAAATCCATCAAATATGTTTTATTTGGCCAGCGAGCAGCAAAATTAAAAAGAAGAAACCAAAACGAAGCAAAGCGGATAAACGCATTAATATGTACGAGCGGCTAGCAAAATAAATCACACAATAATAACCGTCCAACCTGCATTACAGTGTTAGTACAATTGCTACCCAGGAGAGAAGATCTAAAGCGCCGATTGATATAAAATAAAAACAGAAACTATATATCCTCTGCAATGAATGGTCACGATATCACAAACCAAGTAATATTTTAACACAAAGCTAAATTTGTCTTTGACCAATTATAGCTCGCCTTCATCATTAGTGACACGTACAATGAATGGCTTTAAATCCCCGAAGGAGAAAGTTCGTGTCAAATTTATTGGGCCTCCCCGGGGAATTGATCTACGAGGGGCGCAATGTAAATTGACCTAATGCCTCTGCAAAATTTACAGTGTAGGATTACGTGTGACAGGGACGTTGACCACCGCCAACACCAGATGGGCAAATAGGCTCAGCTACAGGGATTTTTACAATGTCGGCCTTGAAGAAGTGTAGATGGAAGAAGGGAGAGTCTTTAGAGAATCTGCGTCTCCGCTTAGGTCTGGAATTCTATCGTTAAAGGGTATTTTGGCTTAACGGCTCACGCTAAAATCTAAAAGATTCTTGGTTGAGCCCACTCTCTCCCTCTCTCTCCTTCTCTTCTCTTCTCTTCTCTTCTCTTCTCTTCTCTTCTCTTCTCTTCTCTTCTCTTCTCTTCTCTTCTCTTCTCTTCTCTTCTCTTCTCCTTCTCCTTCTCCTTCTCCTTCTCCTTCTCCTTCTCCTTCTCCTTCTCCTTCTTCCTCTCTCTCCTTCTCTTCTCCTTCTCTCCCCCTCCCCTTCTCCTTCTCCTTCTCCCTCTCTCCTCCTCTTCTCTTCTCCTCTCCTTCTCCTTCCCTCTCCCTCCCTCTCTCCTCCTCCTTTCCTCTCCTCCCCTCCCCTCCCCCTCTTTCTCCCTCTCCCCCTCTCCTCCTGTCCTCTCTCCTCTCCACCCGTTCTGTCCTCCCCTCTCCCTTTCCCTCTCTCCTCCTGTCCTTCCCTCCCATTTCCTCCCCTCCTCGCCCCCTCTTTCTCCCTCTCTCCCCCTCCTCTCATCCCCTCCCCTCCTCTCCCCCTCTTTCCTCTCCTCCCTTCTTCTCCCCCTCTCTTTCTCTCTCCTCTCCTCTCCTAGCAGAGAAAGAAATTCAGAAAACATCCTCCTAACTTACCACTATAAAAAAGAGGGGTAAGGACCCTTGTACATTGAGACCGGCAAACCAGACAGGAAACACAAATCAGACTAAGCTAATTATACTCTATTATTGTAAGGCTAACATTAACAGAATCTTGCAGGTCTGAAAATACAAATCTCCCACTGTCTGTTTTGTAGCCTGAGAGAAGTTAGGGAGTTTCCTTCTCTGCCCGTTATGCAGCTGCAGGCTCTGCCTTCTCTTCTCTTATCCTTCCCTCCTGGCTCCCAAGGACATTTGCACATACCATTACATTCACCTATCCATTTGGCCACTAGGCAAAGGCTTCCCAGTTTTTGCTCTCTCCTTCCTTCTCATCATGCATTCAGCCCAAGCTAAGCTACGAATGGTAAGAAATTCCTTCTTCCCTGCACCTTCTCAGGCTTGGCAACAACAGATGACTGTGAATCACCCACAGGGGTGGGGTTGTGGGGGGGGGGGCTTATCTCTGCAGTGCATGTTGCCTCCTGTAAAACCCACCGTACAGGACAAATGTCCCCACAACAACCCAGGGCTCAAAGGAGCCCTTCTCGGCTTTCAGCCATCCCTGTGAATCGAGAGACAGGCGGGAGGCTGGATCAGAAGTGTGTTGCTACCTCTGCTGTCCTCCCAACAGAACTGCAGTAGTAAATCTCTCCGCCGCAGCACCATTGTAAAGATTTTGAGTGACTCTCCTTATTTCTAGGTTGGATCTCTCTTTGATGAACTTCCACCTGTTACTTCTTGTCCTGCCCTCAGAGAACAGGTTGACCCCCCCCCCCCCCGTTCTCTGGGACGACCCGTCAAATATTGGAAGAGTTTTATCAAGTCACCCACTCATCCTTCTCTTTGTTACACTAGACCAGGTGTCAGCAACCTGTGGCTCCGGAGCTGCATGTGGCTCTTTGGGCCCTCTGTTGTGGCTCCCGGTCGGGTGATCCCACCATTGGCTGGCCCCACCCTTCGCCCTTCCCTCCTAGTCACTCCTTGCCTAGCCTGAGAAGAAACAGAGACAGAGACAGAGAGATACAGAGAGAGGGGGAGAGAGAGAGATGTCAAAAGGATTTTGTGGTTCCCGGTGTTTTTTTAACAACCTGTTCTCTGCCCTAATGATCAGCTAGGTAGGCGTGGCTGGGAGGGGGTCATGTGATTGGTGGAAGTGAGTGACAATCAAGTTGGCCACACCCACCCAGCTTTTGTGGCTCCAGGTGTTTTCTTTCCTGTGGGAAACGGGTCCAAATGGCTCTTGTTTAAGTGTTTAAGATTGCAGGCCCCTGCACTAGACATACAGGTAGTGCTTGACTTACGACCACTCGCTGAGTGACCACACTTTTGTCACTAAACGAGGCATTTGTGAAGAGAGATTTACCCCGTTTCATGACCTTTCTTGCCAACGCTGTTAAGTGAGTCGCTGTGGTGGATAAGTGAGTAACCCGGTTGTTAATTGAATCTGGCTTCCCCGTCAACTTTGCTTGTGAGAAGACCCCAAAAAGGGAACATATAACCCTGGGACATTGCAACTGTCATAAGTATGAACCAGTTGCCAAGCTGCTGAATTTTAAGCACATGGTCATGGGAATGCTACACAGGTTGTAACTGTCGTAAGTCACTTTTTTCAGAGGCAGCGTAACTTTGAATGGTCACTAAATGAACTGTTGTAAGTTGAGGACTACCTTTAACCAGTTCTTGCAACCATTCATTGTACGCTTTTGTGCCCAGACCCCTAATCTTTGTTGCTCTTCTCTTATTTTATTAATTTAAATTTTAATTCTTTTATTCTCTTATTTTACCAGTTATTGGGGGGGATATTGAAGGCGGGGCTACATGTGCGACCCCCATCTCTACCATCTAAGGATAAATTTCCTGATATTTGGAAATCAATCAATCAATCAATCAATCAGTGGAACGGCTTGCTTCCTGGTGCTCCATAACTGGACAGAGACTGGACAACCATTTGTCCGAGATGATAAAAGATTTCGTTGAAATTCATTGTTGGAATGGTTTTTTTTTAATGCAACAGCTACAGTAGTATTCAGCCAGTAGATGGCAGTGTTTTGACGTTTGGATCTGTGGTATATACTCTATGCTTTTTTGTTCTAAGTAGAGTTTCCTGTTTCCTTACAGTTGTACAGTTGAGCAGTAAAGCACATGGTGACTGTGCTCCTTGTTTTCTCTGTGGTGCTGTAAACATACAGAATTTCTAACGCTCCTACCTTGGACTAGAGGAGAAGACCTCCAAGGTCTCTTCCAACCCTATGATTCTATGTTCTGTGTAGTATTTTCATCCTAAGTAAGGAACAGCTCTTTGTAGTACGGAACTGGTGGCAAGCATCTTTCCATAGTGCACCAAACTGTATAATTTGGGGGTCACAAGAGCTGAGGCACATTTGCAGTGCAAGTTATGTCCTAATGAATTAAAGCACACTAAGGTTTGACGTGCTCTGATTCACCCCACTTGTACGAACAACTGGCATCTCACAGTGTGATAAACCTGATTTTATTCAGCCTCTTTGTGAGTCCTCTCTAATGAATTGTGACAGGCCCAGAAAATTAAAATTAAGACTGAAGTCTTTTCTTGTGATTACGAGGAAGAAAACACTGCTGGTTCTTATCTCTACAGAAATGTGCGCAGGCAGCGCTGCAATATCTCCAACGTGAGGACTTTGTCCAAACTGATTTTTGGTCATTTCCATTCTCATTACCAATCCTTCTGGTTCGTATTCTCTGTTATTATTAGCGGTACGGAGTCGGGGGGACCTTAGAGATCTTCTAGTCCAACCCCCTGTTCAAGGAGAAAACCTTATACCATTTCAGACAAACAATTGTCCAATTTCTTCTTTAAAAACCTCCACTCATAACTTTTGGAGGCAAGTTTTCCACTGGTTAATTGTTCTCACTGTCAGGGAATTTCTCTTTAGTTCCAGGTTGCTTCTCTCCTGGATTAGTTGCCATCTGTTGTTTCTTGTCCTGCTTTGGAGAATAGCTTGATCCCCTCTTTCTTATGGGAAGCCCCTCAAATATTGGAACACTAGGACTTGTCTCCCCTAGTCCTTCTTTTCATCAAACGAGTCATAACCCAATTCCTGCAACCGTTCTTCATATGTTTTAGCCTCCAGTCCCCTCATCCTCTTTGTTGCTCTTCTCTGCACTCTTTCTAGAGTCTCCGCATCTTTTTTACATCGTGGTGACCAAAATTGTTGCAAAATCTCCATTCCCACCTCAATCTAGGGGAAGAAACCTGCAAAATCTCCATTCCCACCCCACTTCAAGGGAAGGATACTGCGAAATACCCATTCCCAACCCACTCTGGGGCCAGCCAGAGGTGGTATTTGCCGGTTCTCTGAACTTCTCAAAATTTCCGCTACCGGTTCTCCAGAACCTGTCAGAACCTGCTGGATTTCACCCCTGCCTAAAAATATATAAAATCTCTAATCCTAACAGGGTAGGAGTTTCATAATTAAAATAGATGAGTTTTTCAAACTTAGCCTTAGGAGGATATTTTCCTTATCAGCTCCTGCAAAACATATCTCTAAGTTTCACCACGCGAATTCCTGGCTAAGCATCTGATTTGAAAAATGAAAAGGAAGCAGGCAATATTTCAAAATCAGACTCCCTCTCCATCCCTTAAAAGAAAGAAAAATGAGACAATTACAAAGCAGTAAATATCTGGATAAACAGCTCAGATTAAGAGATTTTCCCGAATGGATTTTGGACCTCCCTAAGATCAGCAAGGAACTCGGTGGCTCAGTGGCTAAGATGCTGAGCTGGTCGATCGAAAAGTCAGCAGTTCAGTGGTTCGAATCCCTAATGCCGCGTAACGGGGTGAGCTCCCGTGACTTGTCCCAGCTTCGGCCAACCTAGCAGTTCGAAAACAGGTAAAAAATGCAAGTAGAAAAATAGGGACCACCTTGGGTAGGGAGGGAACAGCGTTCTGTGCGCCTTTGGCGTTGAGTCATGCCGGCCACATGACCATGGAGACGTCTTCGGACAGCACTGGCTCTTCGGGTTTGAAACAGAGATGTGCGCTGCCCCCTAGAGTCGGGAACGACTAGTGTGCAAGGGGAACCTTTACTTCTACCTTTAAGATTAGCAAAAAAACTGAGGGGAGTCTGTAATCTCTTAATTTTTGCAACGGAAATTTCTCCTGCATTCCCTGAATGCCATCGAGGGAATTCCATAAGGAACATTGCTGTCATTGATACTGTCCGATGGCATGGGGGCAATGTATTGATTTATTATATTTATATGCCACCTATCTGATGCCAAGTAGCGACTCCAGGGGGCTTATTCGGGGCGCAAAAAATAAGAGACTGTTCCCATTTTTTTCCTCAGGGATGAAATATTAAACTTTTGATACCCCCCTCTTCGATTGAAAATGTTGCTTTGATGGATGGCAGGAGAACTCTGAGAGTCCATGCACCTTAAAGTTATTGAAGATGAGAAACGCTGGTTTACACTATACAAATTGTAATTACAGGTAATTCTGTAAAACTCTAGTTTGGAGCATTCACAACTTCTGGAAGCAAATTGTTCCACTTGTTAATTCTTTTCCCTGTCAGGAAATTTCTCCTCAGTTGTAGGTCACATCTCTCTTTAATTGGTCTCCAACCATCGCTTCTTGTCCTGCCCTCAGGTGCTTTGGAGAATAGCTTGACTCCCCCTTCTTTGGGGCAGCCCCTGAGATATTGAAAGACTGCTATCCTGTCACCCCTAGTCCTTCTTTTCATTAAATCAGACATACCCAATTATCCCAAATATTCTGTTTTTATCAATTCCTGGCTGCACAGGCTGGGGACGATGGCTGTTATATTATTCCAAGCCAGGAATGGGGAAAGTTTCGCTACAGGCAGAGACACGGAGATGTACTTGGCGAGTCGTGTTGAAGGTGGCTTTTGAAATACTGCAAGATAATGATCAGATGGAGAGCTGGAGTTGAGACAAGATATATCTTGAGACCAAAAAAGACTCATCAGTGTCAGGCCTTGGCATGTGGTAATCTGGCAGGAAGGAAGCAGGTGTGATATTGGGCATCAGCGCCAGTCCGTAGCTGTCTTAAGGTTGTTCTCGGTTTTTTCCGCTATCAAAATCAGCGTTTTCTTGCTTATTTCTGTAAAACTGAAACAGAGGAACAATAAAACCACAACTTCCAGCCCTTGCTTATCCTTGTAATAGTAACAGAGTTGGAAGAGATCATGGGTTGCCCTCTCCCCTCCTTGGAAGAGCTTTATAGCTCCCGCTGCTTTATTTGTTTATTTGTTTGTTTGTTTGTTTGTTTATTTATATGCCGTCCTTCTCCGGAGACTCAGGGCGGCTTACAATGTGTTAAGCAATAGCCTTCATACTTTTTGTATATACCTGCTTAGTAGGGCTTTCGGGGGCCCCCAAGTGGTGTTCTTTTTTATACAAAGTCAGCTTATGGCCCCCACAATCCGGGTCCTCATTTTACCTACCTCGGAAGGATGGAAGGCTGAGTCAACCTTGAGCCTGGTGAGATTTGAACTCGCAGTAATTGCAGGCAGCTGGTGCTAATTAACCGCACTTTAGTCTACTGCGCCACCAAGGCTCAAAACATTCTTAAAGATCTTTTTTTTAAAAAATTAGATTTATATGCCGCCCTTTTCCAGAGACTCAGGGCGGCTTACAATGCGCCAAGCAATAGCCTTCATACTTTTGTATATTTTATACAAAGTCAGCTTATTGCCCCCACAAACTGGGTCCTCAATTGACCAACCTTAGAAAGAATGGAAGGCTGAGTCAACCTTGAGCCTGGTGAGATTTGATCTTACAGTAATTGCAGATAGCTGAAGGCTTTAGTCTGCTGAGCTATCCAGGTTCCCTGGATAGCTGGGCACCTTTTTTTTTTTTTTTTTTTTGAACTATTACCATCTGGCAGCCGGTACAGGACAATAAAAACAGAGGACAAATAGGCTGAAAAACAACTTCTATCCCAGGGCAATAACTATATATTGAATTCCACTGTACAGTGCAATATTAATGCAATATCGGGGGTTTTCAGTTCAATTGTATAGAATGTGAAGGATGGATTGCTTGTGTTTTATTTTTTATAGTTTTCTATGTATAATATACACCGAAGATGGCATTTAATTTCATTGTTCGAGGTGCAATGACAATAAAGCAAACTAAAAAAAAAAAAAAACTAGGGTCAAAAATTCCTCCAAAATCTCAGGGAAGTCCTCAATTTACCAGCACAATTGAGACCAGTGTCCTCCCTTCAGATGCTTTGGAAAATAGGCTGACACCCCCCTCCCCCAGAACAACCTTAAATCATCTTCTTGGTGACAGCCCTTCAAATATTGCACCCCTGGCCTTTCTTTTCATTAAACCAGACAACCGTTCTTCATATGTTTTAGCCTCCGGTCCCCTAATCATCGTTGTGGCTCTTCCCTGCACTCTTTCCAGATTCTCAACCTCTTTTTAATATTGTGATGACCGGTTCTTGTTAACGGGGCATTGCACGTTGCGTTACACAAAGGATGCTTGCTTTTTTTTTTTTTGCCCTTTTCAATCATCTGAAATGTGATTATGCACCGTGCCATCCTCCGCCTCCCTCCCTCCATCCCCGACTGTTGCTTTCCATCACACCTCTCTGTCTTGGACGCGTGCCAAATGCGTTATGCATTGGATTTTAGGTGTCTGCCATGCAGCGACTCCACCAGGTGGTGAGGGGTGGGGGTGGGGGGGGCTGGTTTCCATTGTATTCATATCTGGGTGCTTTATTGGTCTTTGTCCTTGGAGAAGGAAAGGCACGGTCACAACAAGAGAGGGGCGAGCATTTTGAGATATTGAGGTAATTTTCAGGGGGATTTTAAAGTCTGCAGAGGTGCGAAGGATGAGCTGGGGAAAGGAATGATTGAAAAAGTTATCATGCGGTATTCGGATAAAGGTAATCCTCAATTTACGATCATTTTTTAGTGGCCATTCAGTAGGATGGGATAGGATAGGATAGGATAGGATAGGATAGGATAGGATAGGATAGGATAGGATAGGATAGGATAGGATAGGATGAGGATGAGTGAAAAAAGAATAGAAAAAAGATAGGATGAGATGGGATGGGATGGGATGGGATGGGATGGGATAGGATAGAATAGAATAGAATAGAATAGAATAGAATAGAATAGAATAGAATAGAATAGAATAGAATAGAATAGAATAAGAAACTGGAATGGAATGGAATGGAATGGAATAAATAGAATAGAATAGAATAGAATAGAATAGAATAGAATAGAATAGAATAGAATAGAATAGAATAGAATAGAAATATGAAAGAATAGAATAGAATAGAATAGAATAGAATAGAATAGAATAGAATAGAATAGAATAGTGTTAACCACAGAAGTTGTGGGTACCCTGAGACACTGCAACCATCACTACTATAAGTGAGTTGCCAAGAATCTGAATTTTGACCCCATGAGCCCCCCTGCTTGCAACGGTCACAAGTGTGAAAAAACAATCCCAAGTTCCTTTTTTCATATGCCGTTGTATACTTCAAACAACGGCATAGGAAACGAACTGTTGTAAATCAAGGGCTACCTGGTACCCCCAGGAATCAAGGCAGAATTCGTTTGAGGCTCCTCCTCACCGTTTCCGCCGCCCCAGGACTGAGTTGTGTGTCTTCCCCTTCAAGGGTTTCTCTGCCCCAAGGATTCCCTCCTTTTACATCGGGCCACTCAAACTCTTTAATAGCTCTAATCCAGAGAGCCGGGATATGAATCCCTAAGCTGTCAACATTCATCCGACTTCGTATTAGAATGACAGCTCCATTTTTAACCGCCGTCCGTTGAGGGACAGTTCTGACAGGGTCCTGCGCCCTGCTGCCATTTTTGGCCGATTGAAGGAAAAGTCTTCTCGGCAGGGAATAAACTTGACAAGTGCAAACTTCTTGGTGGCCCTAACTTGGTGGCCCTAACTCAGGGGTCGGCAACCCGTGGCTCTGGAGCTGCATGTGGCTCTTTCTTTTGCTGCGGCTCCCTGTTGCTGGTCAGTTCCACAATTGATAGGGGTCTCAATTAGGACAGGTAGAGGAAAAAGGATGCCGTGCTAGGAAAAGGCTCTATGGTGGGGGAACTGGACTTCTGGTCAGCAGAGGAAAAAGGACACTGAGCTAGGAGGAGACTATGATGGGGGAACTGGACTTCCGGTCGGCTCCAGAATTGAATGGGGGCTGGGTAGGTAACTTTGGGCCAATCTCCAGGTGATAGTGAAATCTAGTTCTGCCGTAGGCATGAAAGCTGGGCGAGTGACTTTGGGCCAATCTCCAGGTGATAGTGAAATCTAGTTCTGCCGTAGGCATGAAAGCTAGGCGAGTGACTTTGGGCCAATCTCCAGGTGATAGTGAAATCTAGTTCTGTCGTAGGCATGAAAGCTAGGCGAGTGACTTTGGGCCAATCTCCAGGTGATAGTGAAATCTAGTTCTGCCGTAGGCATGAAAGCTAGGCGAGTGACTTTGGGCCAATCTCCAGGTGATAGTGAAATCTAGTTCTGTCGTAGGCATGAAAGCTAGGCGAGTGACTTTGGGCCAATCTCCAGGTGATAGTGAAATCTAGTTCTGCCGTAGGCATGAAAGCTAGGCGAGTGACTTTGGGCCAATCTCCAGGTGATAGTGAAATCTAGTTCTGCCGTAGGCATGAAAGCTAGGCGAGTGACTTTGGGCCAATCTCCAGGTGATAGTGAAATCTAGTTCTGCCGTAGGCATGAAAGCTAGGCGAGTGACTTTGGGCCAATCTCCAGGTGATAGTGAAATCTAGTTCTGCCGTAGGCATGAAAGCTGGGCGAGTGACTTTGGGCCAATCTCCAGGTGATAGTGAAATCTAGTTCTGCCGTAGGCATGAAAGCTAGGCGAGTGACTTTGGGCCAATCTCCAGGTGATAGTGAAATCTAGTTCTGCCGCAGGCATGAAAGCTGGGTATGTAACTTTGGACCAATCTCCAGGTGATAGTGAAATCTAGTTCTGCCGTAGGCATGAAAGCTGGGCGAGTGACTTTGGGCCAATCTCCAGGTGATAGTGACTTCTAGTCCCATTTTAGGCATGAAAATGGCTGGATGATTTTAGGTCAATCACCAGGAGACGGTGAGTTCTAGTCCTGCTTCAGCCATGAAAGCCAACTGAATGATTTAGGCCAGTCCCTCTTTCTCTCAGCTCAACTCATCTCACAGGGTTGTTGTTATTGTTGTGGAGAAAATAGGAAGAAGCATTTTGTGTCTTCGCTGCCTTAAGTTATTTAAAAAACCAACGCTGATGGGATATAAATTAATTAAATTAAATCCGTTTGCTTCTCTCTACGTCCCTTGGTTCCTTAGTTTATGAAAACTCTCTTAGTCTTACCAAGGAATGTCGCCACGAATTCGTAGGCAGAGTCTCTTGTGACTTTTATTTTCTTGTATACAAGATCTCTGGGGTATGCACAGTCTAACTCATTTTCACTTCTACGGAAGGTCAACTTTTGAAAGAAAAAGCCGGTGTCTATGAAATGGGTTTAAAAACGAAAGGACAGATTTCTTCGGTTCACAAGGGAATCGTAACTCAGGCTGAATTACCCAACGCCTGAACTGCGGTGAATTTTCAAATCGCACAAAACTGTGCTTTTGTCATCATTCACAAGTTTGCGGTCTTACCGATTTAGACGGGCAATTTGTCAACAATCCTGTGCATGTTTTTGAGAAGCATCGAGGAAGAATTCACCTTCCTGGAAACAATCTTGCTGATGCATTCTTTTATGAGAAAACCATTTACAGAAAATATGGGCATTGTTATAAATTTAGAAGCAAGTTTGGGAAAGAGGGAACAAACAAAGCATTCCCAAATTAGACAGCAAGCTTTTCTTTTGTTGGTAAAAACCACACACATACAGAGACACACATCTTCAGATTGAATATACTTGCAAAAATGAGAATCTAAGCAGATATGCCACCTGTTGCAGTGCAGTGGTGAAATGTAAAATTTGTTACTACCGGTTCTGTGAGTGTGGCTTGGTGGGGGGGGTGGGGGGTAATGTGACTGGGTGGGCGTGGCCAACTTTTTTTTTTTAACTTTTAAAAGCATTTTTTAAAAAGTTTTTTATTTTTATTTCTCATAATTAAAGAGCCTTGGTGGCGCAGCAGACTAAAGTACTGTTAATTAGCACCAGCTGCCTGCAATTACTGCAAGTTTGAATCTCACCAGGCTCAAGGTTGACTCAGCCTTCCATCCTTCCGAGGTAGGTAAAATGAGGACCCGGATTGTGGGGGCAATAAGCTGACTTTGTATAAAAAAGAACACCGCTTGTGGGGGGACGAAAGCCCTACTAAGCAGGTATATACAAAAGTATGAAGGCTATTGCTTAATGCATTGTAAGGCGAGGACCCCCTGCCTTGCAATTGTGGTCATCAGCCGAGACCCCCCCCCCACCCCCTGGATATGATTTTCATCCAGCCATCTGGACAGTGCCCGAGTTAGGCCGCGTGGTTTTACAAATGGACGGATTCCTGTTTTGATCTTTAATCCCGTGGCTCAATTGGTATCGCACACTTCATTTAGCGAAGCCACAGACGTACCAAGGTTACGGCACCTGCTAATTCTTTCATTGACCTCTTGGCACGTACCTGCCCAGCCGCTCTGCGAGATCATAAAGACGCCCGCCGATATCTGTTTTCCCTGCTGTGTATTTTTGAGGGGAAATTAGGGAAGGAGACGCGGTGGCTCAGTGGCTAAGACGCTGAGCTTGTCGATTGAAAGTTCGGCAGTTCAGCGGTTCGAATCCCTGGGGCTGCGTTAACGGGGTGAGCTCCCGTGACTTATCCCAGCTCCTGCCAACCTAGTAAGTAGAAAAGGAGGGACCACCTTTGGTGGGAAGGGAACAGCGTTCCGTGCGCCTTTGGCGTTGAGTCATGCCGGCCACATGACCATGGAGATGTCTTCGGACAGCGCTGGCTCCTCGGCTTTGAAACGGAGATGAGCACCGCCCCCTAGAGTCGGGAACGACTAACACATATGTGCGAGGGGAACCTTTACCTTTTACCTTTAGGGAGGAAGTGAGGGCAGATCAGGAAGGAGTTAATTCTCCTGCCCTTTGTTTCCCAGCCAATTCATAACAAAATCTCTCTGCCTCCGGACAGCTTTAAATAAAATGAAATAAAAGATGAGTCACCTTGTTCAGAAGCCCTTTCCCGCCCCCCCTCCCCCATCTCCATTTAATGAAACAGTTGAAAATTGGTGTCATCATACGACTCCCTAAAGCTGATTTCTTCCTCGTGTATCAGAATGACATGCGCTTCGGGGATGTTAAATAATTTCTCCCGTTAATTTGGGGGACGAGGAAGGAAGGGAAGGGAGAGGGCTGCTGCTGGAAGAATCCGAGGCATGGCTAAAGTCAGCCTCGCGCAAAGACTCTGCAACCCCCCCCCCCCAAAGTAAGAGATCTCTTCTAGCTTTGTTTAATCCTTTTTTAAAAAAAATCCCACATCTTTACAGCCAGGCTGAGTTTTGGAGAGATCTTTCATTTTGCATTGTCTGTGGTCATTCCAGAGACCTCTGAAGAGGCCGAAGAGGTTGTAGAAAAAATGCTTTTTGTTGTTGTTGTTTGTTTGTTTGTTTATTTATTTATTGGTTCGATTTATATGCCGCCCTTCTCCAGAGACTCAGGGCGGCTTACAATGCATTAAGCAATAGCCTTCATACTTTTGTATATACCTGCTTAGGAGGGTGGTTATTAGCCATCAAACCTCAAAAATACACTTTTCCCAAGTTTCCACAATTTTGGCCACCGCTGTATACAGAGGTTTCTCTTCTTTGTGCTCCTGAACATCTGATCGGTCCTTCCACCCAACTCAGCTCATATTTCCTTGTGGTCAAAATGATATCAATTTGATTATGAGGCTTTCGCCGAACGCTTGCTCTGTAAAACACTTCCCTAAATGCCGTGCTGGATTTTCTTCCATCAGCTTCCCCTCATCTATTAATTTCACAGTGCTAATTTTAACGAGCCGCCCATTAAAGCTTCTTTGGCCATCGTCGGACCCGATCACCCATGGTGCTTAATTGCTCGTAAAACCATCTTGCTAAAGTTCTCCCTCTCGGATAGATTCCAATCAGGGGCTGAAATGAGACGTGTCCATCAAATGTGCGCTTCCTCGGAAGGTCTTCATCTTATCTGGAAACAGAGCTTGGATTTAGTTACTGGCAGAAGAAGAGGAAGGCGGTCAACGTATTTTCCAAAACGACAGAAGGCAGGACAAAGAAGCAATGGATGGAAACTCATCAAGGAGAGAAGCAACCTGGAATTAAGGAGAAACTTCCTGACAGTTAGAAGAATTAATCAGTGGAACAACTTGCCTCCAGAAATTGTGAATTCTCCAACACTGGAAGTTTTTAAGAAGTGATTGGACACTGGAATTTGTCTGGAATTGTATAGAGTTTCCTGTCTAAGCAGGGGGTTGGACTAGAAGACCTCCAAGGTCCCTTCTGATTCTGTTATTCTGTACTTCTGCTTCTCTCTCAGTTGCAAGCTACCCAAAAAATAATAATTTAATTGTTAATACAGACCAAATTGATCACAGGAAAATAGGGGTGCTGCAACGGTCGTAAGTGTGGGAAATGGTTATAAGTCGCTTTTTTCAGTGCCATTGTAATTTTGAATGCTCACCAAATGAACTGTGGTATGTCGAGGATGACCTATAATCATTTTCACTGTCAGAAAACTTCTCCTTGGATCCATATAAATATGGAGAAGACAACCGAATCAGCTTCCTGATTGGTTATCCTTGAGTTGGCTCTTAATCACTCAAGAGGATCTTCAAGGGTTTTATTGTTAGTCGCGAAGCCGTGTCCGACCCATCGCAACCCCATGGACAACGTTCCTCCTGGCCTTCTTGTCGTCCACCATCCTCTGGAGTCCATTGAAGCTCATGCCGACTGCTTCAGTGACCCCATCCAGCCACCTTGTTCTCTGCCGTCCGCTTCTTCTTTTGCCCTCCATCGTTCCCAGCATTCGGCTCTTCTCCAAGGAGTCCTTCCTTCTCATTAGGTGGCCAAAGGATTTGAGTTTCCTCTTCAGGATCTGGCCTTCTCACGAGCAGTCAGGGTTGACCTCCTCTCGGACTGACCGGTTGGATCGCCTTGCAGTCCAAGGGACTCTCAGGAGTCTTCTCCAGCACCAGAGTTCAAAGGCCTCCATCCTTTGGCTCTTAGCCTTCCTTATGGTCCAATTTTCACAGCCATCCATTGCAACTGGGAAAACCATCGCCTTGACTATACGGACTTTTGTGGGCAGGGTGATGTCTCTGCTTTTTAGGATGCTGTCTAGATTTGTCATAGCTTTCCTCTCCAGGAGCAAGCCTCTTTTCATTTCTTTTTTTAATTGTTAATACAGATCAAATTCCAGTCCTTGGACTAGCCTTGATAACCATGCCATGGGGTTTTTATTATTATTATTATTATTTCAATTTCAACTGATCAAACCCTTCACTACTTTACAGTACGTGTTCTTTTTCATTTTCCATTGGACTTTGGTCTTTTAAAATACTTTATCTGAAACAAATTCTTTCCCCAGTTACGATAGCTGAAGGAACAATATATTATTCAAAGCCCCCAGGCTGAAACTCAAGAGTCTTCTTTTCTACTTTTATTTTACCTGACACTTTTTGTTCACTTTAGTTCTTTTGTGATGTATGAAAAAAGCAAAAAAAATAAATAAAAATACTATCCCAGCAAAGCATACATAACTCTATCTCTAGACGTCTGTTTATTTAATGTTACCCAATATAATTATGAACCGGTAAGTTCATTTAACAAAGAGAATTAAGTATATAAAGTAACATATTGAGCCCGGAAGGTTTAATTAGATCTTCAGAGGAGTATTGGGAGCCAAAAACAGAGTTTAAATCTTTGATTCGTTATATAATTGTTGGAGAATGAATATTTTTCCCCCTATCACTTTGCAATAATGAACACATGTTGAAGAATCTGTCCCTGCGGTCCTTCCGTTTAGTTTTCAAACTGCCAGAATATAATTCAGAAGAACTGACATGCCTGAGGAAAAAAGAGAGAGAGAGAGTCTGAAGTGGTGTAGAGTTTCCTGCCTAAGCAGGGGGTTGGACTAGAAGACCTCCAAGGTCCCTTCTAACTCTGCTATTCTGTTCTGTTCATTAGAAGAGGGTTCCTAAAATCAAAAGGATAGATTGCTTCTTGCCTTTGGGGCTAAAAAAAGGTTAAATCTGGATTAACCGAAGATTTTTTGGGACTCCTCATGCTATAAGGGACGCTGTAGCTCAGTGGCTAAGACACTGAGCTTGTCGATTGAAAGGTGCGGCAGTTCAGCGGTTCGAATCCCTAGTGCCGCGTAACGGGGTGAGCTCCCGTGACTTGTCCCAGCTTCTGTCAACCTAGCAGTTCGAAAGCACATTAAAAAAAATGCAAGTAGAAAAATAAGGACCCCCTTTGGTGGGAAGGGAACAGCGTTCTGTGCGCCTTTGGCATTGAGTCATGCCGGCCAACTTATGTTTTCCTTGCTTTTCCTCCTGTTTTTCTAGTTAAGTGATGTTGATGTTCGCTAATGTTTAATAAATAAGCATCATCTACCGAGTTGCCCGCCGAACGGAGTAACGCACTTGGAAGTAATTCTAATTGGAACATAAGGATCGACTGTGAGTGTAGTTTATAGAGGGGCAGATCTCTAGGGAATTCATCCATTGTCGTTTTTTTCAATAACAAAAGGGGGGAATCTGGTGCTGTTGCAATTGTAAAATTGCGGTTCTTTTTGTCGTTTTCTGCTCCGCGCTTTCCAGTTCTTTTTTTTAAAAAAAATGGCCCTGGGGAGGATTTGCATCTTATTTTGGCTTCTCTCTGGGGGATTTAAGGCGAATATAGAAACCAGCAGGATTCAAATTGCTGGAGACGCTAGGATGACTTCGCAACCCCTTCCGTTAGATGCCTGGTTGGTAAATGAGCGCAAAGGCAATTTGCTTAGCCCAGGAGAATGTCAACAAATTCCCTCTTCCTCCTCCTCCTCCTCCTCCTCCTCTTCCTCCTCCTCCTCCTCTTCTTCTTCAAAAGCAAATTCTTTTCATGCATCTGAGAACTGAAAAGGAGGGAAAGGAGGAGGGTCCTTCCTAAACCCTGCGCTGGTTTGTTTTCATTTAATTCTTTCTTTAAAAAGGGCTTTCATCTCTCTCTCTCTCTCTCTCTCTCTCTCTCTCTCTCTCTCTCTCTCTCTCTCTCTCTCCATCATATATACAGCATCTATCTATCTATCTATCTATCTATCTATCTATCTATCTATCTATCTATCTATCTATCATCTATCTATCTATCTCTCTTTATTTCTCTATCTCTTTATTTCTACATCTATCTATCTTTCTATCTATCTATCCATCCATTTCTATCATCTATCTATCTATCTCTTTATTTCTCTATCTCTTTATTTCTACATCTATCTATCTTTCTATCTATCCATCCATTTATCTATCATCTATCTATCTATCTATCTATCTATCTATCTATCTATCATCTATCTATCTATCTATCTATCTATCTATCTATCTATCTATCTATCTTTATTTCTATACCTATCCATCTTCTACCTACCTACCTACCTACCTACCTACCTACCTCTATCTATCTATCTATCTATCTATCTATCTATCTATCTATCTATCTATCTATCTTTATTTCTATATCTATCCATCCATCCATCTATCTATCCATCTATCCATCCATCCATCATCTATATTTATTTCTCTATCTCTCTATCTCTCATCTCAATCTCCTCCTTTCTCTGTGTGTGTGTCTCTATCAATTTCTTTCATTTCTCTTTATTTCTCTCCCTACCATCAAAGAGAGATTATCTTTTCCCTTCTCATATCTCTCTCTAATCCCTCTTTATCTGCTTCCTCCTCTCTCTGTCTCCTCTCTCTTTTCCTCCCTCCCTCCCTCTCTCCCTCTTTCTCTCTCCTCTCTCCCACTCATCTCTCTCTCTCTCTCTCTCTCTCTCATCTTTCTGAGTAAAAGAGAAAATGCGGAAGAAGTTTTGATCTGTCCTCATTTTAGCATCCTTGCTTTAGACATGTACCATGGAAGCCAGTACTGAGTACAGATGATACACAGCTATGAGGTCCCCAGCAGGCATCCTTTGAATGCGTGGCTGTACATGCCCATACAGTTGTAAGCTAATTCTTTGCAAGGCATCAGGATGGGAATTGGGGTTAACTGCTGCTGAGCTGAAACGAAAGGAGGGGTGAATGTTGTCAGAGAGCAGCTTGCAAAAGGAAGTGTGGCTGTGTACAAAAATGCAGAGATCAAAGCAACATGGTGCTTAGATTCAGGGGGCAAAATTCCATCTCCCAGTGCAACAGTTTGACCTTGAAAATGGAGTCTTCCAATATTTGAGGGGCTGTCCCAGAAAAGAGAGGGTCAAAGCTCTTTTCCAAAGCATCTGAAGGCAGGGCAAGATGCAATGGATGGAAACTAATCAAGGACAGAAGCAACTTGGAATTAAGGAGAAATTTCCTGATGGCGAGGACACTTTCCTTCAGAAGTTGTGGCTGCTCCATCCCTGGAGGTTTTTAAAAAGAGATTAAACAGCCAGCTGTGTGAAATGGTATAGGGTCTCCTGCTTGGAGAGGGATCTTGGAGAAGATCTCCAAGATCCCTTCCAAATCTGTTATTTTGTTATTTATATTTCCAATATTGGCATCTGCCATGGTTAGTTTCGAATCCTGTGGAGTGCTGTCCAGATTTTCCTTGGTTAGATCAAAGCCGGAGGGGTGTTATCATGGATCGGATTCTAAATTAAACAGACCCGGGTTGGAAGTTGCCCAACCGTGGCTTCATGCAAGCTCAATATCAAAGCCAAAGACTTCTGCCTTGCAGAGCTTCCCTTTCTTCTCTTTTTCTCTGCAGAGATCCGTGAGGCCTTCAAAGTTTTTGACCGAGATGGCAATGGCTTCATCTCCAAGCAAGAACTCGGCACCGCCATGAGATCTCTCGGCTACATGCCCAATGAAGTGGAGTTGGAAGTCATCATCCAGAGGCTGGATATGGATGGTAAGGTTGTCTGGAGATGGTAGGACAGGCTAGGACCTTCCTTCTTTCTCCCCCCTCCTCCCCTTTGGATGTTGTTGTTGTTTTTTTCTCATCAACCTTCTTCATCTCCAATATTTCTTCATTCTCTAGTTTTGGGCTGACTGTGGTGTCAGCCCAAAACTAGAGGGCTGTGGGATTGTTGGAAGTCATAGCCCAAGTATATCTAGATGGTGGTTTGAAGAAGCCTCCATTTCCTTTCTTCCTTCCTTCTTTCCTTCCTTCCTCCTTCCCTTCCTCCCTCTTTCCCTTCCTTCCTTCCTTCCTCTTTCTGTCTTCCCTTCCTCCCTCTTTCCCTTCCTTCCTTCTCCTCCCTTCTTCCTCCCTCTTTCCCTTCCTTCCTTCCTCCTTCCTTCTTCCCTTCATCTCTTTCCCTTCCTTCCTCCCTCTTTTCCTTCCTTCCTTCCTTCCTCCTTCCCTTCCTCCCTCTTTCCCTTCCCCCTTCCTTCCTCCTTCCTTCTTCCCTTCCTTCCTTCCTTCCTTCTTCCCTTCCTTCCTTCCTTCTCCCTTCTTCCCTTCCTCCCTCTTTCCCTTCCTCCCTCCCTCCCTCCCTCCCTCCCTCCCTCCCTCCCTCCCTCCCTCCCTCCCTTCCTTCCTTCCTTCCTTCCTATCATGGTGGTGTAATAGTTAGAATGCAGTACTGCAGACTGACTGCCCTCTGTCAGAAGTTCCTGACCAGCTCAGGGTTAACTTCCATCCTTCTGAGGTTGGTAAAATGAGGACCCAGATTGTTGGGGGCAAGATGCTGACATTGTAACTCCCTTTCTCCCTCCCTGCCTCCCTGCCTCCCTGCCTCCCTCTCTCTCTCTCTCTCTCTCTTTCTTTCTTTCTTAAACATGGTAGTGGCCAAGCACCCAAATTTTGATCTCATGGCTCCAGGGATGCTGTGATAGTCACAAGAGCAAGGACTGGTTGTCGGTCCTTTTTTTCCCCAGTGCTGTTGTGTCTTTGAATGATCACTAAATGAATGGCCGTAAGACCAGGACCGTCTGTATCCTCTTTCACAAATAAGTGACTCTTCAACTGGATGCTTCCTTCAGATCACCTGTCATGGCTCCTCTCGTTTCTAGGCGATGGGCAAGTGGACTTTGAAGAGTTTGTGACGTTACTTGGACCCAAACTTTCCACGTCTGGCATCCCCGAGAAATTTCATGGCGCTGATTTTGACACCGTGTTCTGGAAGGTAAGGAGGGTCCCCGACTGTTCCAGATCTCTGTGAGCCTCTTCTTAATTTCCTTGCAGTTGTTGGTACTCCAGGTATATATTTTATTTTAATTTTTTTGCATTTTTCCTGAAGGTAGAACACCCTCGTGTCTATGGAGAGTCTCAATCATCCAGGTCGTGGTTGTTCATATCTAGATAGCTTCTTTGAAGGACCAAAGAGTGAATATGTTGGGTTCTTGATGTTCTCTGAGCTTGCAACACCATGAACCCATCCACTCTATATCTAAATAGCTTCTCTGAAGGACCAAGGAGTGAAGATGTTGAGTTCTTGATGTTCTCTGAGCTTGCAACACCATGAACCCATCCACTCCATATCTAGATAGCTTCTCTGAAGGACCAAGGAGTGAAGATGTTGGGTTCTTGATGTTCTCTGAGCTTGCAACACCATGAACCCATCCACTCCATATCTAGATAGCTTCTCTGAAGGATCAGAGAGTCAGGATTTGCAGTGTAAAAGAGAAGAGCAGGTTCTTCAAGAAAAAAAAAATCCGATGGGTTCTCCATCCAATATTTTTTGCACGTGTCTCCTCAACATCAAGCTCACTTATGGCATCAGAAGTTGTGTAATGTTTTTTCTGCCCTCTGCAGTGTGACATGCAGAAGCTGACGGTGGATGAGCTGAAGCGGCTGCTGTACGACACTTTCTGTGAGCACCTCTCCATGAAGGACATTGAAAACATCATCATGACGGAGGAGGAAAGTCACATGGGAAACGCGGAGGAGTGTCCAGTCGACGTGGAAAGTAAGTGAACTTCATCATGGGGCTCAGATCATTGGGGGGGACCAGAGACCAATTGGCCATCAGATTCCTGCTCATCAAAAGCCTCAAAGGAGCTTCTAACTTCTACCTCAAAGGTGTCCAACTTTGGCAACTCCCCAGCCAGCAATTCCAGGAACTGAAGTTCACCCATCTTAAAACTACCAAGTTTTGGTCTGTAAGGGGGCGTGCATAAGCACAACTAGTGTGCCTTCCATCTCTATCCTACTGTCCCCATTTATTCGTACCCATTTCTTGTGTTCGTATCCATGTTTATACTTATCCCTGTTATCTCGTACATGTTTGACAAACTAAATAAATAAATACCCTGTTTCCCTGAAAATAAGACCTCCCCTGATAATAAGCCCAATCGGGCTTTTGAGAGCATGCACTAAAATAAGCCTTCCCCCCTGGAAAATAAGCCCTCCCTGAAAATATTTAAACACAGAGCTAGAAATCAGACAAGATGGCAAGAGGAGCCCCATCTTGCTCCATGAGTCCCAAAATAATAAGACCTCCCTGAAAATAAGGCCAAGCGCTTATTTTGGGGTTCAAAAAAAATATAAGACAGGGTCTTATATTTCAAACTCCCACGATTCAAAGCAAAGCTGGCTGGGGAATTCTGGGAGTTGAAGTCCACCCTTCTTTGACCTGCCGAGAAGCACTGCGATAATCTCTTCTTTTCTTCCTCTTTCCCCCCTCTTTCTCTCCCTTTCCCCTTCTCCTCTCCCTCCCCTCTAACCTCGCCTCCCATTAATCCTCCCCTCATCCTTTCCACTTCCTCCTCAGCTTGCTCCAACCAACAGATAAGGCAGACCTGCGTCAGGAAAAGCCTCATCTGCGCCTTCGCCATCGCATTTATCATCAGCGTTATGCTCATCGCAGCCAACCAGGTTCTGAGAAGTGGGATGAAGTAACTCCTGGGGGAGGCACTGACGATGCCTGGGTTCATGGACCATTTGGACTTCCTTGAAGAAGCCAGGGAAGAAAACTATAGACCTACCTATAAATTCCCTTTTTAAGCCACCAGGGAGCCGTGGCTGGAAGGGAAATTGTCATTCCTCCATGGCAAAATTGGTTACGTACACACAAAGACAAATTCACCTTCTTCCCTTCTGCCTCTCTTTGGGGTTTCCCCTCCCCCCCCCCCCCAACTGGAGAGACAGCTGTCTTCTGAACAGATAGCATGGTTTCCCCAGGAAAGGTCCCACTTGGCCAAGCCGAGGGCCCTTATCGGAAACCTGCATGGTGAACTTTTTAAATTACAACTTTGAAAGCATGACAACGTGCATGGAGACCCTTTTCCAGCACTCCCTTCCTGATCCGAGTTAATGCAATACCCTGTGCTTTTATAAGCCGATAGTAGGATCTTACAAAAATATATATAAAATATTCTATATATATAAAAATATAACATATATATATATATATATATTTATGATAAACCGAATAATCAGTTAAGCAATATATACACGCGCGTCAGGATTTTCTATCCAAGATTCAGGCATTTGCATGACCATCAACACAACCAAGGGCTTGACTGCAAATCAAAATTGGTTTGTGTAACCTCCTCCTACCTCCTCTCGCAGGAGGTTTCCCCCCTCCCCCCAGTATCTATGCACTTTTTTCTTCTGGGGTGGGGGTGGGGTGGGAACAAGGAAGTTTACTGGAGCCTGTTGAATGTCGATCTGGGATTGTTTGGATGGAAGGCACCAGAAATATTGGCTTGGGAGGAGCTGGAGGAGGAGTTGCAGGAGCAGGAGGAGTTGTAGGAGGAGTTGCAGGAGAAGGAGGAGAAGGACATGAAGGAGGAGGAGGAGGAGTTGGAGGAGGAAGAATTGGAGGAGGAGTTGCAGGAGGAGGAGGAGGAGGAGGAGGTTGGAGGAGCAGGAGGAGAAGTTGGAGGAGGAGGAGGAGGAGAAGTTGGATGAGTTGGAGGAGGAGGAGTTGCAGGAGTTGGAGGAGGAGGGGGAGTTGGAAGAGGAGTTGCAGGAGGAAAAGGAGGAAGAGGAGAATTTGGAGGAGTTGGAGGAGGAGGAGGAGAAGTTGGAGGAGTTGGAGGAGGAGGAGGAAGAGAAATTGGAGGAGTTGCAGGAGTTTAGGAGGAGGAGGAGTTGCAGTTGGAGGAGTTTCAGGAGAAGGAGGAGGAGGAGTTGCAGGAGTTGGAGGAGGAGGAGGAGGAGGAGACTGGCCCACTCAGGGGTAGCCTTAGTGGAGCCTTTCTTCTTCATCGCTGGTGGATTTTCCACGGCAGGCCACACGAGATGTGGAGAACTTCTGAAGTGGCCAAATGGGGGACTCTGTTCCTGAAGATCTCGGCGCCTCCACTTCTGGCTGAGCCAATTCAATTCAATTCACCACATCAGCAGAAGCCAATCTTCCTCAACTTGGAGACCCCTCCCACGATCTGGGACCCCTTCGACCCAATCGTATTTCCTGCTGGCTTGAGGAATGCCGAGAGCTTTTGAGGTCCAGGCCTCTGGACCTCTGAACCAGGTTGAGGAAAGTTGCAGCATTGTATATAAAAGATCCTAGGGGCGCCCCCTGGAAACCATTTGTTTTGCCATCTTTAAGCCCGACATAGCGCGATCTGGCCAGGCTGGGGCGTTTCTTTTGCGTAACCGGAGGCTTTGATCACGTGACGGAGAATTCTGATCCCCTCCTGTCTTCTGGGCCGCCCGTCCCAAGTGGGTGCAACGTTTAACCATTTCGAAACCGACAAAAACTAGTTATTGTGCCTTATTTCTCATTTGACTCTGTACTGACGTCGAACTTGCAAGCGGTTGGTTCGTGTACTAACTGTGGCCAGACGAAAGAGACTGTCACACAATCCCCATGCTTTCTCGCCATGAATGTATCGTTGTGCCACAATGAATCAATTGTTAAACTGGAAAACAAAACAAAACAAAAAAAAAAAACCCCTCAAAAACAAAACTGCAGATCGGAGTTTGTTTGTTAAGTCTGTCTCTAGCTCTTCTCAAATTTATTATTATTATTATTATCTTTATTCATTAAACATGAAACTCAAGTCAACTGAACATTCCAAAATGCATCACAAATACCATTGACTGGTGCTCATGGTTGATATGGGCTTATTGTTTATTATTATTATTATTATTATTATTATTATTATTATTATTATTATTATTATTATTATTATTGGTTAATCTGTAGTGAGATTCACAGTCTTTGAGGCTGGTTAATAGCTCAGCAGCTCGAGTCCTAACCAAGGACCTAGGAACTGTTAAGATATCGTCGGAGGATGTAAGCTGTTCCGAGTAAGGTGATTTTTTTGTAGAGTCAAAATGTTCAAGTCCGGTAAATTTAGAATTTCTAAATAGCGGGGTAGCCCTTTGGGTATTGCTCCAAGGGCTCCAATTACAATCGGGACAACACACGATTTCTTTCTCCACAGTCGCTCAACTTCGATTTGCAAGTCCCGGTACTTTGTGATTTTTTCTTGCTGCTTATCTTCAATCCGTGCATCACCAGGTATTGCAATGTCAATGAACCATACTTTTTTCTTTTCAACTACCATTATGTCAGGTGTGTTGTGAACCAAGTGCCTGTCAGTCTGAATCCTAAAGTCCCACTTTATTATTATTATTATATATATTATTATTAATTATTATTATTATTATTATTATTACTATTATTTACTTTATTCATTAAACATGAAACTCAGTCAACTGAACATTCAAAAATGCATCACAAATACCACCAACTGGTGCTAATGGTTGATACGGGTTGCTGCCAGCCTCCTAGGGATCAACCAAGTACCTTCTTAAGATGTGCTATGTTCTGAGTAGCGCAGTTTTTGGGAGTTCCGCTGGTGTTATTGCAGGAAGCTGCCATTTGTTGATGTATCTTATAAAATTTTTGGACATGGTACCAAGTGCGCCGATGACAATGGGTATCACGGTTACATGTTTCATCCATAGCCGTGTAGTTTCGATGGCCAGGTCGCGATATTTCATGATTTTTCCCGGTTCTTTTTCTTCGATTCCAGCATCTCCTGGTACCACGATGTCAATATCATCATCATCATCATCATCATCATCATCACCATTATGTCGTGGCAATGGTTACGTTGAATGAGTGTTCCACGGTGTTATCCTATTTTATGTTATTGGAACTGGAACTGGAATTAGATTTAGATTTAGAGGTTTAGAGATTTAGAGGTTTAGAGATTTAGATTTGGTTTATATTTTTATATTTAGATTTAGAGATATAGATATTTGGAGATTTAGATTTAGATTTAGAGATTTAGATTTAGATTTGGTTTATATTTTTATATATTTAGATTTAGAGACTTAAGAAATTTAGATTTAGATTTAGATTTAGATTTAGATTTTTAGATTTTTAGCTTTTTAGCTTTGGATTAGAGTTAGAGTTAGAGTTAGAGTTAGAGTTAGAGTTAGAATTTTTTATTGGCCAAGTGTGATTAGACACACAAGGAATTTGTATCTGGTGCATAAGCTGTCAGTGTAGATACAACCATATTGATAGATCATTAATCATAGTCATTGTAAAAATACATTCATCACAAAACATTAGAAACAACACTTAAGTGATAGCCATGGATGCTAAATAAGCAATCAGTTATTTCTGGTCGTTTTTTTTTTTTAAACTTTGCTTGTTTTTAATTCTCTTTTATTCGTTAGCTGCCCAGAGTTTTGCATACGAAATGAGTAGTCATTTAAATGAATTTATTAGTTAAGTAAAATAAATAAATAGGAAGCTGCAAGTAAGGAAATGTCTAGCAAAGAGAGGGGGTGGGGGGTGACACGGTGGCATTTTCCAATATTTGAGAGGTTGTCACAGAGAAAATGGGGGAGGGGGTGTCAGCCTATTCTTCAAAGCACCTGAGGGCAAGATAAGAAGCAATGGATGGAAACTAATCCAGGAGGGGACCGAGTCTCTGAATTTCGATCATGAATTTCAATCAACCCAAATCCCACTCCTGGCTGGCCCTGCCCCACCCACCCACCCCCTCCTAGAAGTTCCCACGCGGCCCATTTTGGATGCAGGTAAGTGCAGGGCATGCACCGAGCTCCAGGAGGGCAAAAAACGGGCCAACTGGAAGTTTGGGAAGGCTGAAAACGGGCCTGTTTCTGGCCTCCAGACGGCCTCAGGAGCCTGGGGAGGCTGTTTTCACCCTCCCGGAGGCTCGAAGAAAGCCTCTGGAGCCTGGGGAGGGCAAAAACGTCCTCCCCACCCGCCGTGGTGCAGGAGGCTTGACTAGGGCACGCCCACCATGGCCACGCCCACCCAGCAACCAGGCAGAGAATCCCTTGCTAAAATTTTTAAAGCCCACCCCTGGATGTAAGTCACTTTTCTCAGTGCTGTTATAACTTTGAACAGTCTCTAAAGGAACTGTTGTAAATCGAGGACTACGTGTGCGTGTTTATATCTCGCCTATATTTATTTATTTATTTTTACAAATAACCAGGGGTGTGGTTCATAATTACTTTGGAAGAAGACAAGGAGGAGTTTTTTCTTTTGGTGCTCTGAAGAAAACTACGTGAAGGAGTTGAGCTCGGTAGCAGAATTACCAGAGCTAAAACCTTCTCCCTGGTTTGGGATTGCAAGCAGATGGGGTTAGGGCCCAGAGGCCCAGGCTTATGGGATTGGTGGTGCCAGAGAAAAAGGCTGGACATGAGAAATGGCAGAGGTTGCTTCTTCCTCCTCTATACAGGCTCCGCGTTCGGAGTGAGGACCTTAGCTGGTGAAAGCAATCTGTAGCACCTGGATGAATTCCAAATTCTTAAAGGCTTCTGCAAAAGCAATCAATTTTGATGTCTGGTGTAAGAGGTCATTCTGCCTTCTCCACAGCTGCTTTGGGGAGGGGAAAGAGGGAGAGGAGGAGGAGGAGGAGGAGGAGGAGGAGAAGCAGAAGGAAAAGCAGAAGGAGAAAGAGGAGGAGATGATGGAAGAGGAGGAGGAGGAGAAGCAGGAGGAAAAGCAGAAGGAGGAGGAGGAGAAACAGGAGGAGGAAGAGGAGGAGAAGCAGAAGGAGGAAAGGAGGAGGAGGAGGAGGAGAAGGAGAAGGGGGAGAAGCAAGTGGAGGGTGAGAAGCAGGAGGAGGACGAGAAGGAGGAGGAGAAGGAGGAGGATGACAACAAGAAGAAGGAGATGGAGGAGAAGCAGGAGGAGGAGAAGCAGGAAGAGGACATGAAGGAGAAGCAGAAGCAGGAGTAGGAAGAGGAAGAGGAAGAGGAGGAGAAGCAGAAGGAGAAGAAGCAGAAGCAGAAGGAGGACGAGAAGGAGAAGGAGAAGGAGAAGGAGAAGGAGGAGAGGAGGAGAATGTCAAAAAGAATAGGATTTCCTCCTCCTCCTCCTCCGTATGGCTACCTATCCCATCTGTGTAACTCAGGATGGCTCACCACTCTTCCCTATCCTCAGATACGGTTTCAGCAGTTGGGAATGAACTGCTAGTCCCACATCTGGAGAGTGATGGGTTGGGGGGGCAGGGGGCCACGTCCATCGCTTGGAGTTCTTCCTTTTCCTCCTATTACTTCTCCAAACACGCAGCGCCCCGATGCTGTGAAGCAATTCACAGAAACGACAAGGTATTTAAAAGAATAGGTACAGCAGCCTCGAGATTTATGGGAAGACCAAGCTGGTGGATTATGCAAGGGAGTTGCTTAAAATGTACGCAATAGACAGAGCACAATGTTCCATTTGTTATAGCCAAGGAACAGAACTGCTCAATGGCATTTATAATAAAAAAGGAATACATCTTCCCCTTTATTTCTTCACACAAAACTCAGGGTCCCTCCCGCAAATTACCAAGCCGTTCAGCTGTGCTTTGCATCCTCACACATTAATTATACACATTGATTATTTTTCATCACGTCGGTCAATCCGATGGGCGGGCAGGCTGCATGGGAAATAGGATGACAGGTAGTCCTTGCCGTATGATGAAAATGGAGAGCGCAAAATTTCCCGTTGCTAAGCAAGACGACTGTTACGTCACTTCGGGGATGTTGCAATGGTCGTAAGTGCGAAAAACAGTCATAAGCAGTGGTGGGATTCAGCACCACTTAGGGAGACTCGGTTGTTAACTTTCTGAGCAGTTTGGCAAACTGGTTGTTGGAAGAAATCATTAGGGCAGAGAACCAGTTGTTAAATTACTTGCAGTAATTTTTGAAATTACTTAGGACTACCACTGGTCCTAAGTCACTTTTCCCAGCATCGTCGTAAATTCAAATGGTCACTAAATGAACCGTTCTAAGGCGAGGAAACCCACTATGTTCCTGAAGTCTGTTTCTGAGCCTGGCCCACCTAAAGAGCTAACAATGTTAGCATCGGCACTGTTTGAGAATATTTTAGAGGCTCTGTAATCTATTTTTTTTTAAATTATTTCCAAGTTTATCAATTTTATTTATTTTTTGTCCTTTATGCCATTGCAGTTCTGGGAGATTCTGAGCGGGCGGCTTTTGTCTTCTTTCCGTGCAAAGAAATGAAAATAGCAAACCTTATCACGGAAGGAACCGCGATCGATAACAAGCAAAGGTTCTGCATTTTTGACGCTCGGTTGATGCCGTCGTATTTATTTGAACTTCGCTGTGATCGATCGGTTTAGCATAATAACAAAGTCACGTCCGAACCAAGCTCAGGTTTTTGCCTGAGAAAAATTGTGGTCTGTTGCAAAATGTGGTGGTGGTGGGGGGGCACTTCTATTTTGGGCCCAATTTCTCCCCTGATATCATTTTTTTAAAAAAATTTGATTTATATGCTGCCCTTCTCCAGAGACTCAGGGTGGCTTACAATGCGTTAAGATTAATTAATATTAATTAATTAATTAATGGATATCGGTCCACCATATGAGAAGAGAATGAGGTTCGACCAATGCAGCGTCCTGCTAGGCCAGGATTCTCCAGATCGGTCAATATTGACCCCCTCCCCCCCAGGGGCTGATGGAACTATCCAAGGGTCCAGATGATGATGATGATGATGGGTCAATAAACGGGCTGAAACTTCAGAAGGGGTGAGAGCTGCACGTTTTCTGTCCGCAGGAAGCCAAGGGCAAGCGATGGGCTGCTTGGACCATTTTTGACCATAACGGAGGAGCTCTTTTGTACGCAGAGTTCACCTTTGCGAATATTTCCCAGGCTCAAAGCATTAAAAACGGGACCCTTTCTTGGAAGATGCATTTATGGTGTTCTGGAAAGAGCGTCTGAACGACATTCCTTGGTCAGCCAGAGTCAGTTTATTTGCGCAGGTTCAGAATCAGATTTGTATCTAAGGTTTCTGAACAAAGAGGCAGGGATGACATGACTGTTCTTGTACTTTTCAAGACAAAGGATTCTGCTAGCACAGCAACTTTCCATCTATGGTTAACATACATCCGTTCCATGAGATAATTTTTACCTAAGCATCCTCCCTAATTCTGTATCCGCTGATGCCTAGATTCAGAGCTGGCCTTAGATTAATAAGCAACTTTGTTGCACATGTATGGCCTTGCAGCCTTGACAGCTATGCTTCCTTAGAAGGTATTTATTGCTACAATGGTATCTTAGCTGACTTAGTATATTTCTAGCAAGCACTTTTCTTTCTTTGAGTAATGTGAATAGAGAGGGTCCTCCAGTGTTCGGGTAGCTGATCTTATACCATTCCGATCATTTATATAAGCATTTATTTCATCTACCTTAATGGGACCATTGAAAATGAGGACAGGAACCCCACTGACGTTCTTTACGGGAAATAACGTGAATTTTAATTTGGAAAAAAGAAAATAAAGGACAGAATGGGCTCGTTTTACATTTTTTGCAAATATCTTCCAACCAAGACCTGGAAAATAATTTTATGTGGGAGTCTCCCAGGAGGGTCATTGATATTTCAAGATAGGCTAGTTTGGATTTTCTTTTTTTTTAAAAAAAAGGCCAGCCCTAAAATCTCAGATTGAGACCTACACCGTGCCTCGGGGGCATGTGCAGAGCGCCTTTTTTTCCCTCCCCCCCCCCCAAGGATTTTTTTCACAAAATTTTCGGTTTTTTCAGCGGCTGAGGGAAAACGATGGTCCGACAACAATGCATGACGGGAGCTGTAGTTCGCGCTCGTAAAGGGGGGAGGGAGAGTGGGCGGAGCCTGCACTGAGATGGTGGGCGTGCTCTCGCGCGCGCCCCCCCTCCGTTGCCCCGACGACCGTGCGGCGTCGGTTGGGCGGGTTTGGCTGGCCCGACGGGCGGGAAAGCAAGCAGGCCAGGCGAGGCGAGGCGTCCGGGGGTGCGATGGACGACGTGCGGGTGCAATGGGTGGGCGAGCGGCTGCAACGCGCGCTGGGCCACACCGACCCGACTCCTTTCGAGGAGCTGCTGAACCGCAACGACGGCGAGGAGACGGAGCGGCTGCTCCACTTCCTCAACATGAGCTCCAGCGCCGAGGACAGCCAGCCCGCCGGCCTCTTCTTCCGCCAGGAGCTGCGCCTCGACGAGATCGCCCCGCCCACCCCCGCTGGTTTGCCTGCCTGCCGAGACTGGCTCCTGAGCACGTGCAGAGCGCCTTCTTCCTCCCCACCTCCCGCAATAGCTGCATTGCAGAGAAAAGACCCCTCCCCCTCTAAAAAAAACAACAACCAAACCCCTCCCCAAAGAAAGCCACTCCCTTCTCTCCACATCCTCCCCAGATTGGCTTTCCTCCTCGGAGGAAGGCTTTTGCAGAGGGAGGGGAGGGGCTGCAGCTCCTTTGCCCCCTCCTCCCCACCTGGCACCTCTTTGCAGGTGCCTCTTTAAAAGAGAGCCGACTTTTTTAATTCATATTTTTATTTAGTTTCTATGGCCACCCAGCTCATTTGTCAGTGACTTCAGCAGCTAGCTAGTCTGGCCTCTTCAGGCCCTTCTGGCCTCTGTGGACCTCCAGCTCTTTGGTCCCCTCAGGACCCTCATGCCTCTTTCCCACCCTTCTGGCCTTTTCAGCTTCCAGCCCAGATGCCTCTGGAGGGGCTTCAGCTCTATGGCGCCTCAGAGCTGCTGCTCTGGGACTCTTTGAACTTCAAGCTCTTTGGCCTGTCGGGGTCTTCTGGCCTCTTCAGAGCCTGAATGGCTTTGGCTCCTCCAGATGGTCAGTGGGGAGTGGCTTCCTTTCCCCCCTCAGGCCGACTGCCTTGGTCTCTTCCAGACCTTCTGGCCTCTTCAGGGCTCCAGATGTCTCTGAGGCAGTAAGTGGCTTCAGCTCCTTCACCCCTGAGGGCTGCTCTTCTTTCTTTCCTGCCTGCCTCTTCTGTCCTCTTCAGCTCTGTGACAGATGCCCTCGCCTGCTGCCCTTTTTATAGCCAAATTTTTCCCGCCAAAACAGCTGATTGGTAGCCCAGCTTCGGAGCTCTGCTGTTTCATTGGCTATTCACCTAGCTACATGGCCCCAGTTTCCTCAGGTGGCCTCCCATTGGCTAGAAATGGCTGATTTAATTTCCTTTCTTGCTCTGTCTGTCCGTCCTTCCATCCGTCCACCCAATTACCCACACGGCCTTAGTTTCCTCAAGTTTACTAGAAATGGCAGATTTTATTCCTTTTCTTTCTCCCTCATCTATCTATCTATCTATCTATCTATCTATCTATCTATCTATCTATCTATCTATCATCTTTATTTCTGTCTCTATTCTATCTATCATCTATATCTGTCTCTATCTCTATCTATCTATCTATCTATCTATCTATCTATCTATCTATCTGTCTATCTATTTATCTATCTATTTATCTATCTATCTATCTATCTATATCCTCTATTTCTGTCTGTCTCTCTATTCTATCATCTATCATCTATCTATGTCTCTGTTCTATCTATCTATATCAATCTATATATAAATTTATCTATATCTATCTATCTATCTATCTATCTATCTATCTATCTATCTATCTATCTATCATCTTTATTTCTGTCTGTCTCTATTCTATGTATCATCTATATCTGTCTCTATCGCTATCTATCTATCTATCTATCTATCTATCTATCTATCTATCTATCTATCTATATCATCTCTTTCTGTCTGTCTCTCTATTCTATCATCTATCATCTATCTATCTATGTCTCTGTTCTATCTATCTATATCAATCTATATATAAATTTATCTATATCTATCTATCTATCTATCTATCTATCTATCTATCATCTTTATTTCTGTCTGTCTCTATCTATCATCTATATCTGTCTCTATCGCTATCTATCTATCTATCTATCTATCTATCTATCTATCTATATCATCTTTCTGTCTGTCTCTATTCTATCATCTATCTATATCTGTCTCTGTTCTATCTATATCTATATATCTATATCTATCTATCTATCTATCTATCTATCTATCTATCTATCTATCTATCTATCATTTTGTGATAATTTATACATGATTTATAAGTGGGTTGCTTTCTCCTCTTTTTCCTCATGGTCCCCCTCAGGACCAAGTAATGTTACCTCACTGCCAGCAACATTGATGTTGCCCCGTTCAGCCAGGAAAATCACAATTTCTTTTGTACATTCTAGAAGAGGAAATTCAACAGTGCCCCATAGGAGACCGAGGATGATCAATAATAATATAATTTATTCAAAAGGACAATAAAATATACTTGGGGCCACCCAAATGTTATCTCCCTGCCCAGTCTTCCATTTTTCTTTCATGTTTCCTTTGGGACCAAGGCTGATCACACGAGGACTAGCAACTTGGTCTAGTTGCTAGAGAACATGAGAACTCTTCACGTGGTCCAGTCTAATAAATCCAAATAGGGTTTGGATGTCCTCTTGGGACCTCTCTGCCTCCCTCCCTCCCTCCCTAGTTCAATTCAATTCTATGTTCTGGTTGAAATATTTTCACATACTTCATATTTTGTTCTCTGTTTTCCGGAAACAGACGTGCCATATGAAGAAGGGACAGAGGAGGATGAAACATATTCACAGAGAATGGGGGAGTCTTCCTTAAACTCCATCGGCGAAGCAAGTGCGTAAATTTTTATTTTTCTTCATTTGATTTATATGCCGCCCTTCTCCAGAGACTCAGGGCGGCTTACAATGCATTAAGCAATAGCCTTCATACTTTTGTATATTTATATTTATACAAAGTCAGCTTATTGCCCCCACAAACTGGGTCCTCATTTTACCCACCTTAGAAAGGATGGAAAGCTGAGTCAACCTTGAGCCTGATGAAATTCAAACTTACAGTAATTGCAGACAGCTGGAGTTAAACACAATGCTTTTTAGTCTGCTGAGCCACCTGCTGAGCCACCAGGCACGATATTGCTGATTTTTTTTCTTTTTTTTTCTTTTTCTTTTTATGGTGCTTAAAATAAAAATTAGAAGTGGGTTTTCGAGGTAACAAACACACATACTATTTGCACCCTCAACCACTCTCGGCCCCAGATCGGGTGAAATGCTCCCGGTTCAGACCAGATCACCCGATCCGGTAGCGATGGCGGTGAGTGGTTCGGAGAACTGGTAGCAAAAATCCTTGCCCGCCCTTCATGCCCAGTTTAGCCGCGCAATCATCAGAGGCTTTTTTTTTTTTTAAAAAAAAACCTTTTAAAAGCATTTTTTTTCTGCAACCTCTTCGGCCGAAATGGCCTGCCTGTCAATGACTACTTCAGCTTCAACCTCAACAATACACGGGCAAACAATCGTTACAAAGTCAAAGTAAACCGCTCCAAACTCGATTGCAGAAAATACGACTTCAGCAACAGAGTGGTCAATGCCCGGAATGCATGACCTGGCTCTGTGGTTACATCCTCAAAACCCTACAATTTCAACCTTAAAACTGTCCACCGTGGACCTCACCCCGTTCTTAAGAGGTCCGTATACGGGGCGTGCATAAACGCACCAGCGTGCCTATCGTCCCTGTCCTACAGTCCCCATTTATTTGTATTCATTCCTTGTTCATGTCCATGTTTATACTTATCGGGTGGGTTCCACTTATCTTTACTACCGGTTTGCAATGGGAGCGTTCGCCGAAGGTTCTACGCATGCAGAGATCGTCACTGATGACATCAGGGCAGTGGGTGGGGCCTCCCGCTGCCATTACTACCGCTTCGTAAGAACCGGACCGAACCAGGAACAATCCACCACTGATACCTATACCTGTGATCTTGTACATGTTTGTCAAACTAAATAAAATAAAAATAAAACTCTGTAAAAATTCATTGCCAGGAACTGGCTATCCATCCTGCGCTTTCTTCTGAAGTTTTAGCATTTCCGAATGCCACCGGTTTCCCTCTCTGGCCTTCGGATGGTGGTTTATGACATTTCCGGATCCAACCTAATCAGGGACCCAGCCAACTTCTGCCCTTGGGAACGGCCATGGGAGTAGAAATCTATTCTTTTGTGGATTTATTTCTGTACGTTTCACAGCCACCCCATCACAGGCTCTAGGCAGCTCCCCATAAAATATAAACCACTAATGATAAAAGCATAATATTCCAGTGTATAGCCGTCAAGCTGAAATTCAGAGGCATATATCACACAAAAAAAATCTATCTTCCAAGAGCAAGGGAGGAAAATAATAATCACTTAACCAGGCATGCATTCTGCAAAGAACATGCTTCTGAGCATGGGCAGAGTGCTGCTCTACCTTCCTGACTGAGGCTGAGGGGGGGAGGGCTGTCTTGCAAAAGCAGCCAGGGGGCTTTTCAATAGGAGGGCTGATTGGGAGCAAAGGAGCCCCAAGGGGTGCGTCATGCATCTGTCAGAAATGGTGTAGGGGTCTCCTGCTTGGGTGGGGGGGTGGGGGTTGGACTAAATCAGAGGTCGGCAATCTTAAACACTCAAAAGAGCCACAATGGTCCTAACCGGAATCCCTCCCACCTTCAATTTTGGAGCCGACTGGAAGTCCAGTTCCCCCACCAGAGTCTCCTCGTCCTTTTCCCCTTTACCTGTCCTAACCTATCAACTGTAGAGCCGACTGGCGACAGGAAGCTGCAGCAGAATGATGAAAGAGCCACATAAAGCTCCAGAGCCGCAGGTTGCCGATTCCTGGACGAGATGACCTACAAGTTCCCTTCCAAATCTGTATCTGTATCTTTGGTACAAGAAACTGTGAACATCTTCACCTTGAGTGTACAAAGTGTCTCAAGGGGCCAGGACAGCACCTCAGGTGCAAGCCCCCACCTCTAGAGGCAATTACAAGTAGCCTTCAAGTTATGACAATTTAGCCCAACATTTCTGCTGCTAAGCAAGACAGTGAGTTTTGACCCGTTCTACAGCCTTTGTTGCCACAGTTGCTCAGTGAATCACCGCCGTTAATAACGCGGTTGTTAAACGAATCTGGCTTCCCCGTTGCTCATCCGACGGTCGCAAAAGGGGATCACGTATCCCCGGGACACTGGTATCGTCGTAAATATGAAACCAGTGGCCAAGCATCTGGATTTTGTCTCCGGTGCTTGGCTGCCAAAGATTGGCCACCTCAGAATTGGTGGGCCTTCCAACCACTAGTTCTTACTTCCACTTTTACAGTTATTTGCAAACATCCTGAGCGGTGTGAGTTTTGAGCCATCGCTCTGCGTATTTCTGGAGAGTGGTGAGGTGGCCTGAAGGTGGAGCTCTTGTCTCACAATCAGGAGGCCGTGAGTTCGATCCTAGGTAGAGGCAGATATTTCTCTCTCTCTGGGCACAATGAGAATATATCTGCTGAACAAAACTCCGCACTGGTGTCAGGAAAGGCATCCAGCCAGTAAAACACTCAGCTCCATTCAGTTGCCCAGACTCCACACGGCAAGGGATTATGGGGTCGTTAAAAGATGATGATGATGATGATCTCTGCGTGTTTGTGCTTTCTCTCAGCGATCTCACTGATTAAAACAGTCATTAAAAGGAAGATTTAAAAAAAAATAACACTTCTAATGATTAAAACTCTTTTCCCTCAGGACTTTATTAACAAGAAATACACATGCACACATTAAACAGAAACACAATTAAAATAAGGTTGTGCATTGGTCATTTTTGATGAAAAATGTTGTGAGTGGAGACTTGTAGAAAGCAAGCCGCACATTTTCCTAGGAGTGACAGTTCAGTATTTGCCGATTTGCGGCTCGCGGTGATTTTATAGCCCATACCTAGCAATAACAAGAATTTACTATATGTATTCTTTCATCCTTAGCAGGTGCCCTGGTGCCTGTTAAGAGAATTAAATCCTCATTAATATGTAACTTTTCTTTGCTGATGC
This sequence comes from Masticophis lateralis, assembly GCA_030761175.1. Lineage (NCBI taxonomy): Eukaryota > Metazoa > Chordata > Lepidosauria > Squamata > Colubridae > Masticophis > Masticophis lateralis. Next base: position 13,628,536 of record JAUDYJ010000014.1, on the reverse strand, counting down.
TTAAATTGAGCAACTCCTGGGGATGGAGGTGGTAGAACAGAGAAGTTGCAGGGAAATAAAACCTGCCCGTCAAAAGCAACCACTTTATACCATATTTTTTGGACTGTAAGATGTACTTTTTTATCTCCCCAAAGGGGGTGAAAATGTCAATGCGCCTTATAGACCGAATATTCATGAAGCCCCTGCCCACTCGCTGGCCGTTTTTTGGTCTCCGCACGGCCCATTTTCGGGCCTTTTTTCAGCCCGTTTTCTAGGCTTTTTCGGCCTGTTTTTGAGGGGGGGGGTTTGGCTCCTTTTTTCGGAAAAAAACAGGTCGAAAAACGCCTCAGAAACGGACCGAAAAAAGTTGAAAAAACAGGTTGAAAAAAGGCTGAAAATGGGGCACGCGGAGGCCAAAAACTTTTTGTCGTCGTTTTTCCTCTTCTAAATTTAGGTGCATCTTATAGTCTGAAAAATACAATAAGTTGAATTTCGGAGACTGTCCTTGCAGTGCCGGCTCAGCATCGCAGATCGAGGGAAGCCCCCTGGCGCTGGGAGTAATTAACGGAGACCATTTAAATAAATTTATTCTAAGTGTCTGTTCGGTCCTTGAATGCGCTTCCGTTTCGGTATCCTTCCTGCAAATTCTAAATTAGCCGGCGGTGCGGGAATTTCTGGAAACGTCTTCAGCTAAATACTCTTGGTTTTCTCCAGACGGCACGCCGAGAATCTGCAGCCTGAATCGTTTCATCTCCCGCCACTCTCAGCCCCAATGGAGACCCGGGGGGATCATCCATCCGCCAGGAGGGGGCGCTCTCAGGGAGGGTGGCAGTTCCTGGACCGGGGGCCAACCTGGCGGATATTGGAAAACCAATTCCTCTTCAGAAAGAGGACTAGGAGGAAAGAAAAAAAAATCTGATTTAGGAAAAGAAATGTTTTCACAATGCCCACTCTTTACGCAAAATTTCTGTTCCTGAGCAAAACGGTTGCTCAGGGAGTCCTGTCCCATTTTACGACCGTTCTTACCACCGTTGTTAAGTGAATCCGGCTTCCCCATTGACTTTACTCATCAGAAGGTCCCCAAAAATGATCCCATGACCCCGAGGACACTGCAACCGTCATAAATATGAACCGGTTGTCGAGCGTCTGAATTTTGATCATATGATTATGGGGGCTGTGAGTGGTGCGGTGGCCTAAAGTTCACCTCACAATCAGGAGGCTGTGAGTTCGATCCTAGGTAGAGGCAGATATTTCTCTCTCTGGGCACACTTGAGAATATATCTGCTGAACAAAACTCCGTACTGGCAACAGGAAGGGCATCCGGCCAGTAAAAACTCAGCTCCATTCGTTTGCCCAGACTCCACCCCGCAAAGGGATTATGGTGTCATTAAAAGATGATGATGATTATGGGGCTGCTGCAAAGATTATAACTGTGAAAAAGGTCATAAAGTCCCTTTTTTTCAGTGCTGTGGTAACTTTGAGCGGTCGCTAGATGTACGGTTGTAAATCAAGGACTACCTGTGTACCCTCCAACAATAAAGCCAAGTTCCAAAATTTCTTGCAGCAATCCGTTTTGTGGAGCTGGGATACCTCAAAAGGCCGGACAACTTTCAGCTTCCCTTGCCGATGGCGGAGAACACCTACCTGTCTCTCTGAGTTGCCCGTAGCCGCTTGGCGCGTTTCTCCAACCATTCTTCGATGGTGCCCGCCGGGAGCGCCGTGCCATCTTGCTGCTGCTCTTTCGCTCTCCTCTCCTCTGTTTGGAGGTAAGGGAAGAAGATGAGATGAGATGAGATGAGATGAGATGAGATGAGATGAGATGAGAAGAGAAGAGAAGAGAAGAGAAGAGAAGAGAAGAGTAGAGTAGAGTAGAGTAGAGTAGAGTAGAGTAGAGTAGAGTAGAGTAGAGTAGAATAGAGTAGAATAGAATAGAATAGAATAGAATAGAATAGAATAGAATAGAATAGAATAGGAGAAAGAAGGAATGAGAGAAAGGAAGAGGAAAGAAGAGAAGAGAAGAGAAGAGAAGAGAAGAGAAAGAAGGAATGAGAGAAAGGAAGTGGAAAGAGAAGAGAAGAGAAGAGAAGAGAAGAGAAGAGAAGAGAAAGAAGGAATGAGAGAAAGGAAGTGGAAAGAGATGAGGAAAGAAGAGAAGAGAAGAGAAGAGAAAAGAGAAGAGAAGAGAAGAGAAGAGAAGAGAAAGAAGGAATGAGAGAAAGGAAGTGGAAAGAGAAGAGAAGAGAAGAGAAGAGAAGAGAAGAGAAGAGAAAGAAGGAATGAGAGAAAGGAAGTGGAAAGAGATGAGGAAAGAGAATAGAAGAGAAGAGAAGATGAATGAATAGAATAGAGAATGAATGAATAGAATAGGATAGGAGAAAGAAGGAATGAGAGAAAGGAAGAGGAAAGAGAAGAGGAAAGAGAATAGAATAGAATAGAATAGAATAGAGGCAGGACTAGAACTCCCCTTCTCCTGGTGTTTGGCTCAAAGTCACCCAGTCTGTTTTCATGCCTAAGGTGGGACTCAAACTCACCATTTTCTGCTTTCTAGCTTGGTGCTTTAACCACTGTCTCTCCCACTTCCACCTACCGAAGTTCGGCTCCTCTGCCCAGTCTTGGTGTGTGTCTGTGTGTGTGTGTGTATCCCTCTTGACTTTGCCCCCTCCTTCCCTGCCTGCCTAATATTCCAGCCACCTGTCCGAGCCCAGCCAGGCCTGGGTGTTGAAAATGGTAAACATTTCCCGACAGGGTGTGAAATTAACACCGCTGTTCAAGCCGAGTGACGGATTGTGCCGGTTTGACAGTGGCAGACAATTCATCTTCTTGCCCGTTGAATAATAATGAGAGCCAGGCGCCGGGAGATCGCTAGCGTGCCAGACCTCTGTGAGGTTTCATGGAGGAGCTAGCAGCTAGCCAGGCGGAGACGAGGCTGAAATAGCTGCCCCATATAAGAAAGGGACGCGGTGGCTCAGTGGCTAAGACGCTGCGCTTGTCGATCGAAAGGCCGGCAGGTCAGCGGTTCGAATCCCTGGTGCCGCGTAATGGGGTGAGCTCCCGTGACTTGTCCCAGCTTCGGCCAACCTAGCAGTTCAAAAGCACGTAAAAAAAAATGCAAGTAGAAAAATAGGGACCACCTTTGGTGGGAAGGGAACAGCATTCCGGGCGCCTTTCGTGTTGAGTCATGCCGGCCACATGACCACAGAGACGTCTTCGGACAACGCTGGCTCTTCGGCTTTGAAACGGAGATGAGCAACGCCCCCTAGAGTCGGGAACGATTAGCACAGATGTGCGAGGGGAACCTTTACCTATAAGTAAGGGATTCCATTCCTTTATGGTCCTTTGGATTACAACTCCCATCATGCTTCTCCACTGTCTAGGAGTCATGGGAACTGGGGTCTGACCCCACTTTGCCCATCTGGCCTTCGATCCAGGATCTAGCAATGGTTGGGGAAGATTCCAAGGGGGCTATGAGTTTGATGGCGCAGCAGATTAAAGCACTGTTAAGTAACACCAACTGCCTGCGATTACTGCAAGTTCGAATCTCACCAGGCTCAAGGTTGACTCAGCCTTCCATCCTTCCGAGGTAGGCAAAATGAGGACCCGGATTGTGGGGGCAATAAGCTGACTTTGTATAAAAAAAGAACACCATTTAGGGGGGGCCAAAAGCCCTACTAAGCAGGTATATACAAAAACTATGAAGGCTATTGCTTAACGCATTGTAAACCGTCCTGAGTCTCCGGAGAAGGGAGGCATATAAATCGAACCAATACATAAATAAATAATGAAATGAAATGAAATGCTATGGGGGTGCAGCTTGATAGGGAAGTAACCCTTTTCCCATATTTTTCTTGGGAGAAATTCTATATGCTTCCTGATGGGGGAGGGATTAGGGGAAGGATACCCACGTTGTCTTTATTTTAACGACTGCCACGGTTTTATCGATTTCTGTCCTAGTACCGTAACACACAGCTCCCTGGGCTGCCTGCAACTCAGAGCCGTAAAAATTAAAATGCAACCATCAATCAGGGGAGGGGAGGAAAACCACGCAGCCTATAAATTGTATCAGCAGGCATTAAAATCAAGCCATCGAAATCACCTTCCTGGCCCAGAGCAGAAATAAAAGCGATGGGAAACGAAGGAGGGGGAAGAAGGAGCTGCTTAAAAAAAAAAAAACTAGAAGAGGTTTGAAGAGTACAGATAAGAAACAGTCAATCCAGATTAAAACCATTAGGGATCTAAAGATTGGCCGTGATTTAAAGCAAAGCTCCTTCCCAATGATTTCTGATATTAAGTGAATCGGTTCATTTTCAAGGTATTTTAACACGCTGTGCAAAAATATTCGCCGTTTAAAGGTAGGCTCCGATTCAACCACTGTGTGATGGCGGGGAAAGGTTAACACTGCACTGGATTAAAAATACAAACAAGTGTTGTTGACTGCTTTAGAAGTAAAACTTTCACTTGGAATGCTGTGACCAGTTTCGGTCAGCGCCATATAAAAAAAGATGTGGAGACTCTGGAAAGAGTGCAGAGAAGAGCAACCAAGAGGATTAGGAGGCTAAAACATATGAAGAACGGTTGCAGGAACTGGGTATGTCTAGTCTGATGGAAAGAAGGACTAGGGGAGGCATGATAGCAGTCTTCCAATATTTCAGGGGCTGCCCCAAAGAAGAGGCAGTCAAGCTCTTCTCCAAAGCACCTGAGGGCAGGGCAAGAAGCAATGGGTGGAAACTCATCAAGGAGAGAAGCAACTAAGGAGAAATTTCCTGACAGGGAGAACAATTAATCAGTGGAACTCCTTGCCTCCAGAAGTTGTGAATGCTCCAACACTGGAAATTTTTAAGAGGCAGGGGGTTGGACTAGAAGACCTCCAAGGTCCCTTCCAACTCTGTTATTCTCTTAACTGTTTCTCACTTCACCTTCTCTTACCTTGTACCTGCATATTCAGCTTCTCGAGATCCACCCCCGTCATGTGAGAAAATCTACAGTTGGAGCCAAAATCGCAATGGCCTGCAAAGAAGGGATCAAGGCAAGCATTAAGCACGAAGTCCTTCTCAACCTTTTGCCTCCATCAACCCCAAATCGCTTATGAAAAAAAAAGTAATCTTATCGGACTTGAAGGACTGGTAAGCGCCTTCCTTCAGTCCCGTCGTAACTTCCGAAGCAATCACTGAATGAACGCTCATAACCTGAGGACCATGTGCATTATAAAAGCAAGATGACAAAATGATTTTTTTAAGGTTTAGATTTTAGATTTTATTTAATTTCTATACCGCCCTTTTCCCAAAGGACTCAGGGCGGTGCATTTCCACCAAGTTGCAAATTGGCAATTTCATTCACTTTCGTATTCTCAGCAGAAATACTTGGGGCGGTTTTTCAAATATGTTTTAGTACACGTGGCAACCAATCCTGGGCATAAATTGTTTCAACTTCTACCCTGAAAATGACGCTATAGTAATAATAATAACTTTATTGTCATTGTATGTGTATAAACTATATACCCATGTTGAATGTCTACACACAGAAAGGATAAGGATATATGTATGTTTTATTGTCTTACATACTGACCTTATATAGTTTGTTACTTTCAAGTTATAGCATATTTGGCAGCATATCATTGGCTCACAGAATCTTCCAGGTATCTAGAATCTTTGGTTAACCATTGCTTGCTTAAGACTTATAATGTTTAGCTATAGTTAAAGTCTAACACACATCCCACTTCCTCTCCTCTTGTTTACAGAGTTAGGGTCTTATTTTCTAATGCCATTTCCTGGCGCCTACGTGCAAGTAACTTTCCTTATCTGAGGTTTGCCATCCAAGATAGGAAAATTCCTGCACATATGCAGACTCCTACATACCCATACAACGAAATTCACCCATACAACGAAATTCACCTAGCCCAAAGACCAGGCCCAACACACATAACAATCCCCAAACTCACTCCCACCCACCACAATTTCCCCACCCCTAAACCTCCCAAACATCCACACAGCAGACCAAGTAATGCTGTCCAACAGCTCACTGATGGTGGCTCTTGAGTTCATTGTTCCCACCGGAAGTTGGCAAATGGGCCGTGAGAGAGAAAAACGGACCTCCCGGGCCATTGCGTGCCACTGAGCCACTGCGTCTCCTCTTCAGCATACCTGTTTGTAAAAATTTCCGACAGGGTTTCTTTGTCTGTTCCTCCTGTAAGATGGTTGCAGCATCTGTAAAGAAAAAGAAAAAGAAATCACAAAGAGGAGGAGGAGGAGGCGGAAGAGCTGGCTTATATTAAAAAAAAAATGTCAAGAGAACAGCTGTGATTCCACAACAGACTCTCTTTCCGGGCGTAAAAGCAGGTGGGGCTACACGCAGTTGTAAGTTAAAGGCTACGGGTAGCTCCTTGACTTACAACCCTCCAACCCAAAATCTCCGCTGCTAAGCAAGACCGTGGTTGAGTTCTGCCCCGTTTTACGACCTTTCTTGCCAGAGTCGTTCAGAGAAATTGTTCAGTAAATCTGGCTCCTCCGTCGACTTGGCTTGACAATAAGGCCGCAAAACGGGACCGGTGTGACTCCGGGACGCTGCAAACGGTCATAAATATGAGTCAGTTGTCGAGCGTCCAAATTTTGATTGGGGATGCTGCAATGGTGTGAAAAACGATCCTAAGTCATTTTTCTCAGTGGTGTTGTAACTTTTGAACGGTCATTAAATGAATGGTTGCAAGTTAAGGACTTTCTGTACCGGTACATCCAAGATTTTTTTTTTCAAGTTTTATTTTTTTTTTTTTTTACACAAAATTCAATTTTCATGAAACAGTATGTGTTCGGGGTACAATTATGTTTAAATAGTCACATTTATACATCTTTGTTGTGATAAGTCATCACTATTATATTAATAATATAACAACATAATAACATTAATACTTAACATTTAACCTCCTCATCTTTAAAAACTCTCCTCTATCCCATTTCCTCCATTTATATCTCCTTCTTTCTAACTTCTGTTTCTGTTATCTAGCCATTGACAGAATACGTCCCATATCAAAAAACATTCAGTTGCTTCTTTATCCTTAATAGCGAGTGTTAATCTATCCATTTCTGCACAATCTAATATTTTCTTAATTACATTCCTCTCAGACAGATCTCATCATTTTTCCACTGTTGCACAAATACAATTCTGGCTGCAGTTAGTATATGCAGGATCAAATATGCAGTCTTTTAATCATATTTTTCTGGTAGCATGCCCAGGAAAAATATCTCTGGTTTAGAGTCTACATGTTGTTTTATCATTTTTTCCAGCCATGTGTGTATTTTCGGCCAATATTTTCTTGTCTTTGGCCATGTACATCCAAGATTTTTACGGGAAGGGGTACACACCGTGTTTCCCAGTTGCAGGAGAAAGATCCATGGCTATCCCACCCCACCAACCCCCGGTCCTACTGACAAAATTTTCTGAACCAGATGTGCATATGGAGAGACAGGGCAGAAGAAACATCTGGGAAACCCCCCCCCCCAACAGCTCTCCTTGAACCCCTGCAGCTCTCCCCGTACCACCAAAACACCAGAGAAGCTGTTCGGTTTTCTTACCTCGAAAGAGATCATACCAGACTTTCTTGGCTCTTAAATGTTGCACCCCATTCAAATGTTTCTTCCTGTTGTGAAGATTGTCCTGGAAAGTCCGATCACAGTAATCGCAGAAGTACCGCTTCCCCATTCTGAATCTGCTAATAGCAAGAGCAAGAGCACTTATATACCGCTTCACAGTGCTTTATAGCCCCTCTCTAAGCAGTTTACAGAGTCAGCCTCTTGTCCCCCAACAATCTGGGTCCTCATTTTACCCACTTCGGAAGGATGGAAGGCTGAGTCAACCTTGAGCTGGTCAGGATCGAACTCTTGGCAGTGGGCAGAATTAATCTGCAATTTTTCTACTTGCATTTTTTACCTGCTTTTGAACTGCTAGGTTGGCAGAAGCTGGGACAAGTCACGGGAGCTCACCCCGTTACGCGGCACTAGGGATTCGAACCGCTGAACTGCCGAGCTTTCGCTCGACAAGCTCAGCGTCTTAGCCACGTCCCTTAAAATTCTGATAGAAATGTTATTTTTTTTAAAAAGTCCACACAAATACACACAACCAGCTTTGGCTGCCTTTGGCTTGGAAATCCCTAAATTGGGTGATCGTGTCCCAATTTCCTTGGGCTTCGGCGTAAGTGGCAAGTTTGGGATTTTGACATGGAGGAACGCTGCTTCTAATTGAATGCGGTGCCCGCGGTTTGTCGGGAAGAGCTTTTCCTAACCACCTGCAGGGCTGAAAATTGAATCTGGAACTTCCTGCAGGCAAAACCAGAAGTTACCGCTCGTTGTCAGGATGACATTTTAACATCTAATTCCTCTGAAAGGAAGCCTGTTCTCCTTTCACTGAGCATTTCTGTGTAGGTTAGCTAGATGCGAAAAAACGTAAGTACAACGGATAGATTTGTAGTACCATCGTTGTTCTAATTGTATGGAGAATTTATTGTGTGTGTTACAGCAGCCTGGGTTTCAATTTCATGGGTAAATAAATAAAATGGTGCATTTCGGTGCAGCACAGAATGTACGCTCAGGACTGATGCTGCTTCTAATTTAATCACTGCATCCAAGTGGGACTTGCAGGAATTAATACGGATTGGGCACAAACAACCAGATCTGTAAGGTGAAGAGTTCAATGAGCTATTTTATTGTTCATGCCTCTAGCACAGGAATCTTCTCAGACCCACAGTTTGCTCCTGGGACAAACGAGCTGAGCCCCCGGGGAGGAGTCAAAGGAAGAATTAGTCTGGAATTTCTACGTAGGCATCAGAGGGGAAACAAGACACCTACACGAAACCGCCAAGGAAGTCAAAAGCAAACAGCCCTACCAAAGAATCTCTAAGACCGTCCCCACCGACACGGACAAGGCAAGCCACTAGATTATAAAGTGACGGTACCTAGTTGGATAATAAAATGTCTGCAAGTAAAGTGCCAAGCTCAGAGAGGATAAAGGACTCTACGGTCTTCCTCCTCCTAGCACTGGTGTTGTTACCTAGCTAGGTCAAGAAACATCTGCAAGAAAAGCGCCAAGCTCAGAGAGCATAAAGGACTCCATAGTCCTCCTTCTCCTCCTCCTAGCACTGATGATGTTACCTAGCTGGGTCAGGAAACTGCAAGAAAAGCGCCAAGCTCAGAGAGCATAAAGGACTCCACAATCCTCTTCCTCCTAGCACTGGTGATGTTACCTAGCTGAGTCAAGAAACATCTACAAGAAAAGCACCAAGCTCAGAGAGCATAAAGGACCCTAACAGTCCTCCTTCTCCTCCTCCTAGCACTGGTGATGTTACCTAGCTGGGTCAGGAAACTGCAAGAAAAGCGCCAAACTCAGAGAGCATAAAGGACCCTACAGTCCTCCTTCTCCTCCTCCTAGCACTGATGATGTTACCTAGCTGGGTCAGGAAACTGCAAGAAAAGCGCCAAGCTCAGAGAGCATAAAGGACTCCACAATCCTCTTCCTCCTAGCACTGATGATGTTACCTAGCTGGGTCAAGAAACGTCTGCAAGAAAAGGGCCAAGCTCAGGACCCTTCACTTCAACCCTCAGCTTACAAATATTCCCCTTTATTAATGATGGGAGCTGTAGTACCTGCCCTGCCTCTCCAGGACCCTGGATAACCCGCAAAGGGGGGTCCAAGCTGACCTTACTACTCACCCTTCTGGCTCTGCTGTCCAGAATTTCTCCCTCCGCCTGTTTCAGCATTCAAATCCCAGAGGCCTCCGCGGTCGGCTTTTCAAGCTTAACAAACGGCGGGGCATCTTGGGAAGCGTAGTTCAGCTTCCCTTAAAAGGAAAAGCTGCGGAACACCAGACTTCAAAGCCCAGAATTCAGCGCGGCGCCTTTTTCCTCCCTCCCTCCCTCCCGCCCTCGCGGCCCGAAGGCAGCAGTGCGCCTGCGCAGTAGCCTCAAGCGTCCAAGATGGCGTTGGTGCAGCAGCTGTACCGGTTCGTCTTCCGTCGCACGTCCACGCTGGTTTTCACGGTCGTGGTGGGCGCCGTGATTTTCGAGCGGGGCTTCGACCAGGCCACGGAGGCGATTTTCTGCCGCCTCAACGAGGGGGTAAGTCAGCCCCGGTGGGCGTGCAGGCCGCAGCCGGGGACTTGCGTGAAAGGCGGGCCGGAGTCAATTGAAGGTCAGGCGGGCTGGCCTTTCACTCGAGGCCGAGGCTTCGGCCTTATCACGCTGCTTCTAGGTATAGGGCAGTGTACTTTTTTTTTTTTTTTGGAAAGCAGGTGCTTCGCTGCGGCCTGCCTTTCTGGGCTTGCCAAAGCTGTGCGTTTTCGGCTCCTGGTCGTCTGCAGCCGCATTGCAAGCCCGCCGAGCCTGGGTGGCTTGGAGTGAAACGGGGCGTGAGTGGGAATCACGTCTGCAAGAAAACCACCAAGCTCAGAGGGCACCAGGAACTCCACAGTTCTCCTCCTCTTCCTCCTCCTTCCTAGCACTGATTTTGTTACCTAGCTGGGTCACGAAACGTCTGCAAGCTCAAAAAGCACCAAGGACTCCACAGTCCTCCTCCTCCTCCTTCCTAGCACTGATGATGTTCCTTAGCTGGGTCACGAAACGTCTGCAAGAAAACAGACAAGATCAGAGAGCACCCAGGACCCTTCACTTCAACCCTGAGCTACAAATATTTATCTTTCTCGGAGATTGCTTGGCCACGGCTCCGCAGTTTTCTTGGCAAGACTTCAGAATTGTTTTGCGGTTGTCTTCTTCCTGAGGTTGAAAGAGAGTCGTTTGGCTGGAGGTCACCCAAGATGACCTTGTGCCTAAGGCAGAATTAGAACTCATGGCCTGTTGGTTTCTAGCCGGGTGGTTTAACTGGCTCTCTCTCACACACACACACACAGAGATACACAGTGATGTAATATATGTGCACTGAAATGGTATAAGGTTTCCTAAAAGCCTGAGCAGGGGGTTGGACTAGAAGACCTCCAAGGTCTCTTCCAACTGTTATTCTATTCATACATTTATACGTAAACAGAAATGCATGTAGACCATATGTATACACACTCACACATAATCTTTCTACCCTTGAAGGTACTGTATTTTTCGGAGTATAAGATGCACCTTTTTCCCCCCTAAAAAGGGGTAAAAATTTAGGTGTGTCTTGCACACCAAATGTAGCCCCGCCCACCCACTGGCCCCCACCCTTTGGCCTCTGCCTCCCAGCAGTTTACCTCCTTGCAGCAAGCAAAAACGGCTCCTTTCAGCTTCAGCACAGCCTAATTAGCACAAGTTGATTGGATGGGCCTCCTGACTCTCCGCTGTTCTGCAGCGACCTCTGCTGCTTGCTGCAAGGAGGTAAATTGCTGGAGCAGATTTTTCCCCCCCTTGGGCTAATCAAGCTCTGCTGAAAACGAAACTGAAAGCAAAGCAGGCTGTTTGCTGCAACGAGGCAAAATTGCTCAGAGGCAGAGAGAGATTTCTTTTTTCTTTTCCTCACCAAAAAAGGTCGGTGCATCTTATACTTTCCTCTTTTATGTACCATAAGTACTTTGGGGAGGGGGGGGGGCAGGGTATGGGGTAGGTAACAAGCTAGCAAATTCCATTCTGCATCCTGAGTGGGCTGTGATTGAGGAATAGTGTTCTGTTTAGTTAACAAGCAAGCGTTCCCCAAGTGTCGTCCGTATCTTAACTCCATGCTTGTTTGTGTCTCTGCAGAAACTCTGGAAAGACATCAAGCACAAATATGAAGTTAAGAACGACTAAGGCACAGCCAGCAAAACCCTGGATTCCCGTTGGATCCTCCGCCATCTTCACCCAACAGCCCTTTGGCTTGTGGCCAGCTGTTTGTCCAGCAGACGTTCATCCTTGCACGATGGCCCGGTGTGCGAGGCTCCCAAGTGATGAAAAGATTCAAATGACTTTTTTCTTCTGGCTGAAAAACAGCTTAATAAAATGCACTCTCTAAGACAAGTATATTCTGTACTACCTTGTGTCACTTGGAAATTGCAGAATACCCCGGGGGGGGGGGGGGGGGCTCTTTGGCAAATGTTTTTGTGGGTTTTGTGTTTTTTTTTCCCTGTCAATCTAGTCATTTAGTACTGAAGTTTTAGCACAAGATGCAACAAAAGTTATCATATCTTGCTTGCAGCTTTTGGTTGAAATGGCCGTTAGATATAACAACGTATAAATTTTGACTTTCCCATTTCAAGGGTCGCTTTATGTCACAGGTGATCCTCACTTTACAACTATTCTGTTTAGGGACCCAAATAAAAAGAAAAAAGAAGAAAAATGAAAAAAGCCTTGGTGGTACAGCAGACTAAAGTGCTGTTAAGTAGCACCAGCTGCCTGCAATTACTGCAAGTTCGAATCTCACCAGGCTGAAGGTTGACTCAGCCTTCCATCCTTCCAAGGTGGGTAAAATGAGGACCCGGATTGTGGGGGCAATAAGCTGACTTTGTATAAAAAAAATAGAACACCGCTTTGGGGGGGGGGCGAAAGCCCTACTAAGCAGGTATATACAAAAGTATGAAGGCTATTGCTTAACGCATTGTAAGCCGCCCTGAGTCTCCGGAGAAGGGCGGCATATAAATCGAACCAATAATAATAATGATGATGATGTTGGGGGGGGGGAATAATTTATGGCCAGTTTTCACACACACCTCCACAATCGTGATCAAAAGTCAGCTGCTTTGGCAACTTGGCATGTATATTATGACAAGTGGCAGGGTCCTGGGATCCCGTGATCACAATTTGTAACCTTCCCAGCCAGCCTCCGACAAGCAAATTTGGGGGGGGGGGGGGAGCCAGATTCGCTTAATGACCGTATGGTTCACTTCCAAATTGCAGTGATTTGCTTAACGACTGGCAAAAAGGTCATAAAATGGGGCAAAGCTCAACCACTGCCTTGTTTAGCGATGGAAATGGTGGGCTGAGTTGGGGTTGGGAGCCTGTGACTCTGTATTAAAACATTCAGAGTAGACTCTGCCTGACCTCTTGCATGAGATACAGGCTGTTCTATTTCTTTTAATACGTAACATTCCCTGTGCGTGCATGCCTACGCACATACGTGTGTTCTCGGGGAAGGGGGGGTTGTTCCAATACTTGAGGGGCTGCCACAGAGAGGAGGGGGTCAAGCTATTCTCCAAAGCACCTGAAGGCCAGACAAAGAATAATGGATGGAAACTGAACAGGGAGAGATTCAACCTAGAAATGAGAATTTTTCTGACAGTGGGAACAATCGACCCATGGAACAGAAGTTGCCTTTAGAAGTTGTGGGAGCTTCATCACTTGAGACTTTTAAGAAAAGATTGGACTGCCATTTGTCAGAAACGATGTAGAGTCTCCCGTTTGGGCTAGGAGGTTGGACTAGATGACCTACAAGGTCCCAACTCTGGAGCGGGTGGGGTGATATTTAAGATTTGTGATCATTCTCAATAAGCTAGCATAAGGGTACGATTATCAACCTTTGTGCTTTGATGCTAACAGGCTGAACTAAATTTGTATTAGTTCGAGTGGAAGAGTAGGAAGGATCCGCCTTATTATGTGTTACTAAGAACCCTAAATCAGTAGTTGCAGACAGACAACTTTTGAGGTGTAGAACCTGGGCCCCCAGATCTTCCGTTACGTTGCAGGGAAAAGCTCACTGAAGCAAAGATGTCAGCGGAAGGGGACTGAATGCGATTTCCTTCTTTGGGAGCAGTTTGAGCCAACGGAAAGAGACCCCATCCCACTCGTGATCACAATGCTGAAACGTATTTATTTGCTGCCCGCCTCGCCGTGGGGCTTACAAATTAGACCGCCAGGAGCCAACATTTCGCAGCGTAATATCAAGTTGAAGTGGACGTTTCACTTGGCTAGAGAAAAAACCCACAGCGGAAGAAACGTCATCCAGCAAGATACCTGGCTTTTGAGCAGAGCTGGCGCCTTGTTGGTGTCACACCATTGATCGGGGAAGGGACGGGGGAATAAATGGGCAACGAAGCTGTGTAGCTTTAGGATGGGAAATTGGAAGGGGTGGTGGTGGGGAATTGATAGTTGGAAGAGCAGAGCGGTTTGGAATCTGGTTTATGTTAGATGCTGGGATCTTCAAGGCCGTTTACCCTGAGAGTGGAATTTCATCAACCCAAACATCTCAGCGATTCCCAAAATATCTCGGCAATGCCGGATTGGCTGTACAAGATGGACTATGGGGATGGGGGGAAGGCCGGGGGGAGGGCTGGGGGGAACCAAAGGGTTATATAGTGGCGCATGGGAACGTCTGACTGCTACAATCAGCATCTCTTTAAAGTGCTCTTCCACTTCCATCAAATGGAATCGAGGGTTTCACTTTCCCAGGAGATCAGACTGAGGCAGGTCTGACAGATGAACATAATAGGACAACTCAAAACAGCAAAAGTTTCCGGAGGAGCGGTTTAAAGCAACTGCATTTCTCAACAACGCACAATTTCCACAGGCTGCTCAACACAACCCTATTGGCAAGTCGGTAATCGTGTGTGGATTTGTGCTTCCCTAGGAAAACCATCTTTACAAAAGGCAAGGTGCTTTTTCTCTCCGGGTGGGGAGCAATTCCAAAACATGCCTCCCTGGCGCGGCACTTTTTCAAGACGGGATCATGCCTTTATTGCGCTTCCGGTCGGCCATTGCACGTCTGTTGTGGTTTGCCCTCGTCCCCTTGCTGGCTTCTTTCTTCCGTCGCTCCTGTACCGTCTCTCGGCTTTGGCCGCGGCCCTTGGCAGCACCAGTCACGGCTGCTGAGTTATCCGCCTTTGGCCTGCAAGAGAAAACCGAACTGGGTATGTCTAGTTTAATGGAAAGAAGGACTAGGGGAGATTGATAGCAGTATTCCAATATTTGAGGGTCTGCCACAAAGGAGTGGGAGGTCAAGCTATTGTCCAAAGCACCAGAAGGCAGGAGAAGAAACAACGGATGGAAACTAATCAAGGAGAGAAGCAGCGTAGATGCTAAAAATCCCGAACAATTAATCAGCCTCCAGAAGTTGTGGCTGCTCTATCACTGGAGGTTTTTAAGAAGAGACTGAACAACTACCCTATCTTTTGGCGTATAAAGGGTGAAAGATAGAGGGTGAAAATTTGGTGCGTCTTATACACCGAATATATTGACCGTTTCCCTATGACTATCATTAAGTATTGTACCTTATGATTCTTGACATATGTATCTTTTATGTACACTGAGAGCGTATGCACCAAGACAAATTCCTTGTGTGTCCAATCGCACTTGGCCAATAAAGAATTCTATTCTATAGCCCCGCCCACCCAGCAGCCCCCACCCTTTGGCCTCTGCCTCCCAGCAATTTGCCTCTTTGCAGCAAACAGCCTGTTTCAGCTTCAGCACAAGCAGCTGATTACCACAAGCAGCTGATTGTCAGTTGGATCGGCCTCCCGACCATCAGCTGTTTCAGTCTGCAAGGGATTGCCATTGCCTATTGCCGGCCTCCGCTGTTTGCTGCAAGGAGGCAAATTGCTGGGGGGCAGAGGCAGGTGTTTTTTTTCTTGTGCTAATCAGGATTTGTGCTTTCCTAGGAAAATCACCTTTACAAAAGGCAAAGTGCTGAAACAAAAAGAAACTGAAACTGAAACTGGCTGTTTGCTGCAAGGAGGCAAATTGCTGGGAGGCAGAGGCAGATTTTTTTTTCTTGTTTTCCTCCCCAAAAAAGGTAGGTGCGTCTTATAGTCCAGAGCGTTTTATACTCCGAAAAATACGGTATTTGTCTGAAATGGTACAGGGCCTCCTGCTTCAGCAGGGGATTGGAACAGAAGACCCCCAAGGTCTCTTCCGGCCCTATTTTTCCATGTTCTAAATATCTGGTGTCCTCTAATGGGGCGGGAACTGCTACTCCCAGACTACCAAGCCAGTTTGGCAATATGCAATCCTAGATTGGATGCCTGGAACTCAGGACAAAGGTCAGGAGGGGGAGGTGGGGCTTTGGGGGAATCCTTACCCTTTCCTTGCGAGGAAGGTCATCCGCCTGGCCACGGCTCGCTCCCGCAACACTGCCGGATCTTGAACGAAGTGATCCTGTTTTCCAAGAAAAAAAGGAAGATCTTTGAGAAGCAGGGATTGCTTTCCCCCATTGTCCAACGAAAAAGATTGGGAGCATTTCCTGGTGTGGGACACAATGGGGACAGAGGTGCGATCCTGGAGATGACAGAAATCTTTAGCTGCTTAGAACTGAAAAACGGCCATGGTGTGTGTATTTTACAGTAGTGGCCAAAATTGTGATAACCTTTTTGGGAAAAGTGTCTTTTTGAGGTTTGATGGCTAAAAACACCACTTTTTGGAGTTTCTAGATAATCATATTCTACTGCTAGAATGGCCTGGGAATAGCCCAGACCTTCACCCAATGGAAAATCTATGGTGCCGACTAAAGAAACTTGTTAGTCTGGTTAGTCACATTAGAACAGCTGCAGGACTAAAAGACTTGGTTTGCTCCATGGGAAGACATCGTAAGGCCGTCATTCATGCTAAAGATTACCCAACTAAGTATTAACTGACATGGTGATCATTTTCGTATATCTTGTTTTTCCTACGGAGATAATTTTTCTGTATCTCCTTTTTTCCTATGTGTGTTTTTTAAAACTTTTTTAGCATTTGTTTTACTACGGTTTGGGCGAATGGGTAGTAAAGAAATGCTAAAAAAATAAAAAGTAAAAAAAAAGTTCCATTTAAAAAGTTACTTTTTAAATGCTTAAAAAATACAACAATCAGCTGTGCGACCGCTGATTGTCGTTCTTTTTAAGCATTTTTTTTTACTACTGGTTCGGGAGAACGATAGCAATTATTACTACCGGTTCCGCAAACTGGCCCAAACCGGTAGCATTTCACCCCTGCCTGTATATGTATGTATGTATGTATATATGTATGTACGTACGTACGTACGTATATATGTAGGTCTTTGGTTATTCGGGTCTTCTCCCGCGTAAAATTGGAAGTGTCTTGGCGACGTTTTGACGAAGTCTCATTCGTCATCTTCAGGCTGATGTTCTCGGCTTCGTGCTTCCAGGAGCAATGAAGCCGAGAACACCAGCCTGAAGATGACGAATGAGACTTCGTTGAAATGTTGCTAAGACACTTCCAATTTTACGCGGGAGAAGACCCGAATAACCAAAGACCTACATACAAACACCTGCGAAAATCTCAGAAAACACACACACACACACACACACACACACACACACACACACACATATATATATAACGCAAAGTTTCTTTTTTGTATCTACCAGTTCCTCCAGAGACAGAGCAAGCTTGAGAATAGGGGACTTCATAAAATGTTAAGTGCCAGCCTTTTGAACATACCTCTGCGGCCATCAGAACATACCTCTGTCTACCATTAAAATATTCTCCCTCCAAGGCCAGAACTGTCAACTCCATGGCATATGGACACCGGACACCGGGACTCAAGGGATAGCTGCTACGGCCACCCACTGAGCCAGCTGTCTCGCCTCCTGAAAATTCAGACTTTTTCCCAGGCTGATGGCCACAGAGGTATGTTCTGCAAGAGGAAACACCTTCACGATTGCTTTGTCATGCTGGCCACCAGAGACAAGAGGAGGAATGAGATATGGTGAACTGGGGCTTCCAATGCTCCTTCTTGTATGGTCAGAAAAGTTTCGGCCATGTCCCTAATTATTCCTACCTCCAAGCTCTTGCCTTACTAGGGTCCAGCAAGGAGTTCATGCTTTCTCTGGACCCTTTCTTAAGAGCACAAGATAATACTGGTGATATGTTTCTAGGCCAGTCCATAGTGAAAGGGATCTAATCAAGCTTCCCTCCTTGAGATGAAAAAGGTCGCTTGCCTAGAGAGGGGTGGGGTGGGGTAGGGAGTTCGAAGCGAATAAATGCTTGCCGAAAGAACGTCAACTGATTTAGAGGACCATTATCGGGGTGAAATCCAGCAGGTTCTGACAGGTTTTGGAGAACCGGTAGTGGAAATTTTGAGTAGTTCGGAGAACCAGCAAATGCCACCTCTGGCTGGCCCCAGAGTGGGGAAGGAATGGGGATTCTGCAGTATCCTTCCCCTGGAGTACTTAGTACTATTACTTAGTATTATTACTTAGCAATTAGCTAATATTATTACTTAGTACCCTGTTTCCCCGAAAATAAGACCCGACCGGAAAATAAGGCCTAGCATGATTTTTCAGGATGCTCGTAATAGAAGTCCTACCCCCCCCACCCCCTACCCCCCAAAATAAGCCCCAGTTAAGATTGTCAGCCAGATGGGTGCATTTAGTACTGTATTTCCCTCCCAAAATAAGACCTAACCAGAAAATAACCCCTAATGTGTCTTTTGGAGCAAAAATTAATATAAGACCTGGTCTTATTTTCGGGGAAACACAGTATTATTACTTAGTAGTTCTGAGTAGCGTGCTACTTAAGAGACAGTTCTTCCCTAACAAGAGGGAAGGGAACCATTCCTTGTTGCTCGTTTTGGAGGTCGCGAAATTTCTCACTCGAGAAAACTTGGAGGAGTTGCGGCTTTTGCTCTCTTCCAAGCTCTCGGGAGCTGCCTATCCTGTTTTCCTATTCAAACCGCGGGACCGTTGCACAGCCTCTTCCCTCCCACCATAATTCCAGATCGTCACCTTCGTTGCCTCTTTGTCCTCCATCTCCTCTTCTTCATCCTCCTCTTCCTCCGGCTCCTCTTCTTCTTTCGACCTCAGGACTTGCGGGATGGTGAACGGCCTTCCGGAAGATGGGACAACCACACAGTCAAGACTCATCAAGAGCACAGTGGGACAATTCACCACGGCCAATTAGTCACAGCCAATTTAGAATAGAATAGAATAGAATAGAATAGAATAGAATAGAATAGAATAGAATAGAATAGAATAGAATAGAATAGAATAGAATTCGAACTGGTGTAATTGCAGACAGCTGGATGTTAATTACGGTGCTTAGTCTGCAGAGCTGCCTTACCTTCTGCTGATCAGCTCATCGTCAGAGTCCGCGTCGTTTGCTCCCACCTGGTTGCCATCGTAGGTGTCGTCGTATTCGTCCTCGTAATCCTCCTGGGAGAAGAGGCCACCCCCGCTCGGTTCGGGGACCTCGTCAACAACCACGGAGTATTGGCTGTAGCGTTCCCTCTGCTCGTGCACCAGACGCTTGTCGTTCAGCAAGCTTTTTGTGGTGGATTTGTCGCTCCTGCATCCGTGGAGAGGAATGCGAACAAAAACTCAGGGTACAAAACTTGGGGTCTTGGGGGGGGGGCCGGGAGGCTTCCTTTTATTCGAACATCTGACTTCGGCCAATCAGAAAAAAAGAAGCGCTCGGGATTGAACTGTGGTCTCCTGGGTGCCGTGTCCTGAGCTTGGTTGTTTTCTTGCACAGGTTTCGGTATCCAGATTGGGGATTTTACAGTGTCCTTCCCCTGGAGTGGGGTGGGAATGGAGATTTTACAGTGTCTTCCCCCTGCCACTCCCACCAAGCCAAATCTCCATTCCCACCCCACTCCAGGGGAAGGACACTGTAAAATCTCCATTCCCACCCCACTCCAGGGGAGGGATAGTGTAAAATCTCCATTCCCACCCCACTCCAGGGGAAGGATATTGTAAAATCTCCATTCCCACCCCACTCCAGGGGAAGGATATTGTAAAATCTCCATTCCCACCCCACTCCAGGCGAAGGATACTGTAAAATCTCCATTCCTTCCCCACTCCAGGGAAAGGATATAGTAAAACCTTCGTCCGAAATGGCTGAATAGCACCTCCGGTCCCACATCTTAAAGCTGATACACGGTGGAGAAACCCTGGATTGGATGAGAACAGCGCAAGCTCACCTTTTGCCTTTCTGAATCCGAGAGACGTCTACCGCATCCTTGCTGAAAACATCGAACTCGTCATCCTGGAAAACGTTGCATCGGGAAGTGACAAGCGGAGTCGGATCTGGTTTCACAGGCCTGGCAGAAAGAGTTGTGGTTAAAAACCAAACCAACCAACGATCAAAAAATCAGCAGCAACAAAAGTCTTCATTTCCAGAAATAGAAGACACAAATCTTTCAGGAAACACGCCGCTGTTTTTAGGGCTGCAAAACAGGTCCCTGAATGGGAGCCAATGGGATGGAGCATCATAAGGAGGTGGATCCGCATAAGGGAGGGAGACATGCCAAGAGAGGAAGAGGCAACTCAGCCCAGATATCAGGTGTGAGAGAAAGAGGGTGAAGACAGCTCCTCCTTAAGAGTTCCCAGAGTATATATCATGGATACAGAGAGTTGAGTCCTCAGTCTGGCAAGATTCTGTCTACAGGTGTGAAATGACAAGGAACTCAGCTTGGAAGAATCACCATGTGTCACTCTTCGTTTGCGGCCCGACACATGGTGACCAAGGAATCCTGAGAGTTTGAAGTCCACATGTGGTGGCTGAAGAATTTTGGGAGTTGAAATCCACGCAGGATGGGATGGAATGTAGTTATGGAGGTGGATCCCCAGGAGGGAAGGGCTGCATTCCAGAGGAGGAAGAGGCAACTCATGTCTGGATATTATGTGTGAGAGAAAGAAGGTGAGGGCAGCTCCTCCTCAATAGTTCCCAGTGTATGCTGTAGATGCAGAGAAAAGAATCCTCAGTCTGGCAAGATTCTGTTTACAGGTGTGAAATGATAAGGAACTCAGCTTGGAAATATCACGATATTAATTCTTTGTTTGGGACCTGACACGTGGTAACCAAGGAATCTTGGGAGTTTGAAGTCCACACATGATGTGATGGAATGTAGTTATGGAGATAGATTCCCAGGAGGGAGGGCCTGCATTCCAGAGGAGGAAGAGGCAATTCAGTCTGGATATTATGTGTGAGAGAAAGAGGGTGAGGGCAGCTCCTCCTTAATAGTTCCCAGGTATGCTGTAGATGCAGAGAAAAGAATCCTCAGTCTGGCAAGATTCTGTCTACAGGTCTGAAACAATAAAGTGCCTGTTGATGAACATCAACTAGTAGTCAGAAGACATGATGAAAGCTCCTTAATTTCACAACACATCGACAAACTCAACTGTAGTTTCAACTGGGAAACTGTGACCAACCTAGGTCAAACCACGGGTGAAATGCTACCGGTTCGGAGAACCAGTAGCGATGGTGGCGCAAAGCTCTGTCCACCCGCCCAGTTGTTGTTACTTCCCGGTTGTCGTTATTTCCTGATTTCACCCCTGCATCAAACCAAATCCAAAACCTTCAGAGAATTCCTGGAGGCCTGGCATTCAGACAAATCAGCCATCAAGAGGCACATAGAGATAAAGGACATCTCCACAGTACTCAAAAGAGATTCACATCCCTGGATTTTTTAAAAAAAATCCTTCCAACTTTACCTAGGCATGGTTCTGTCAAGCGTCAGTAGGGAGGCCGCCAACTTGTCCTCTAGAAGGTTGTTGATGACGTGTTCCACATTGTAGTTGTACTCCTCCAAGCAGGCCAGGACAAAGCCTTCTCCAAGGTCAGGGAGCAGATCCTTCACCTGAGAGATCAGGGAATCCAGCTCTACTCCAGAGACAGGGGCTACAGGAGCTGCAGCTGCTCCAGCACACTGGACAGATCAAATCAATAAGCCATGTTACATACACCAAGAGGATGAAAAAGTCCAACTGAGAAACACCCCAAATACATCTAAATCAAATGCAGCAACCATCCGTTAACCCAAATTCTGATTTTCTGTCCCACTGCAAACCAGCATCTATCCCTGGATGAACTTTTTTGCTCCGCAAGGTTAACAGAATGGAATAACAGAGCCGCTGGCAGGAAACCCTACAGAGTTTAAAACAGAGAATAATAGGAGTTGGAAGGGACCTTGGAGGTCTTCTAGTCCAACCCCCTCTTAGGCAGGAAACCCTACATCACTTCAGACAAATGGTTATCCAACCTCTTCTTAAAATCTTCCAGTGTTGGAGCATTCACAACTTCTGAAGGCAAGTAGTTCCACTGATTAATCGTTCTAACTGTCAGGAAATTTCTTCTTAGTTCTAAGTTGCTTCTCTCCTTCATTAGCTTCCATCTGTTGCTTCTTGTCCTGCCCTCAGGGGCTTTGGAGAATAGCTTGACTGCCTCTTCTTTGGGGCAACCCCTGAGATACTGGAAGGCTGCTATCATGTCTCCCTTGGTCCTTCTTTTCATTAAACTAGACATGCCCAGTTCCTGCAACCGTTCTTCATATGTTTTAGCCTCCAGGCCCCTAATCCTCTTGGTTGCTCTTCTCTGCACTCTTTCTAGAGTCTAAACATCTTTTTTACATTGTGGCGACCAAAACTGGATGCCGTATTCCAAGTGTGGCCTTATTACCAAGGCATCATAAAGTGGTATTACCACTTCACGTGATCTTGATTCTATCCCTCTCTTGATGCAGCCTAGAACTGTGTTGGCTTTTTTGGCAGCTGCTTATTATGGTAGATGCCCTCAGGAAGAAGGCAAGCATTATTTTCTCTAAGATCCACACAAACTTTCGGATATATTTTAAGCCTCCCTCTCCTCTGTCCTGGCACCCTGCTTGAAATGGCCCTTCTCAGTTGGCCAATGGTTGACCTAGATAGGTCTCCTCCCTAGGAAAAAATTGGCCATCTTTGTTGTAGACTTACCTTTGTCTAAATCGGCCATCTTTGTTGTAGACTTACCTCCAGGCGATCCTGTTCCTCAAAGTGTTCCATTCGCTCTGAGGCACCGGGGACTGTAACGGCCCCAGTTGCGGTTTCAGGGAGGGGTGGATCTTGGATCGTTTTTCTCCTCCTATCTATTTTGTCCCAGGCACTTTCCACAGCTTGCAAAATGTAAGACGTTCGCGTTTCGTCTCTGTCCCATGGTGTCAAGGGCAGATTCCTGATTCTCCATAGACAACAGAACATCCAATAGCAATAGCGCTTAGACTTATTGTTGTGGCCCGCCAGCTGCCAGCAGAACTGGCAGCAGATTCGGACAGCGAGAAGGTTGGGGAGGAACATGGGCCAGTCCTGGAGTCTGGGGAAGGCTCTGATGAGGGCTCTGCATCGGAGGCAGAGAGGGGGCCAGGGCCGTCTAACAATTGTCAGCTGCCTTCGGAGTCGGATATCAGTGGGGCAGAAGAACAGCTGGAGCCTGTTCCCGATGTGCGCATGCACAGAGCTGCCAGGAGAAGGGAACAGCTAAAGAACAAGGGTCGATTTAGGAGTAAGGCTACAAGTGGACGATGAATGGACCCTCCCAGAGAGAATAAAAGAGGAGTGAAAGGGGAGGGGAGTTTGCAGGAGATAATTAGTCCACTTAATTGGTTCGTATCTCCTTGCCAAGTTTTGAAGATATCGGCCTGGCAGCTCTCCAAGCCAGATAAGGTCTGTGACTGTAAATTCTCCCTTGAAAGACTTTGCTGGATGTGAATGAGAGGAATTCACAGCAACTTAATAAAAAGGGGATTTTGTCCGGACAAGGAGTCTGCTTCGTGGTTTGGGGAAGCCTAGATCAGAATAGTTATAGACCGCTTCATCTGTGCTTTTACAGCCGTCTCTAAGCGGTTTACAGAGTCAGCCTATCACCCCCGACAATCTGGGTCTCCTCATTTTACCCCGCTTGGAAGGATGGAAGACTGAGTCAACCATGAGCTGGTCAGGATCAAACTCCTGACAGTGGGCAAGAGTTTGCCTGCAATGCTGCATTTTAACCACTGCCCCCACCAGGGCTTAAATAGTAGCTCTGTTGCTACAGGTGGTTCTCAATTTACAACAGTTCGTTTAGCGACCGAAGTTACAATAGCACAAAAGAGACTGATGACCATTTTTTCACACTTATGACCAGTGGGGCATCCCCATGGTCACGTGATGAAAATGGACAGAACTCAAGCGTTCACATCGGTGCCAAAAGGATACAGCGCTGAAGAGGCTTGTTGGAGGAGGCTGACATCATCTGCCAGAGGGAACAGCTCATCATAATCTCGGAGAAACCTGAAAACAGAGAGAGGCAAATCCCCCACCCACAATTTATAAGGAATAGCAGAGTAACAGAATAACTGAGTTGCAAGGGACCTTGGAGGTCTTCTAGTCCAACCCCCTGCTTAGGCAGTAAACCCTACACCACTTCAGACAAATTGCTGTCCAATCTCTTCTTTAAAACCTCCAGTATTGGACATCCACAACTTCTGGAAGAAAGCAATTCCACTGAGTAATTGTTCTCACTGTCAGGGAGTTTCTCCTTAATTCCAGGTTGCTTCTCTCCTTTGTAACTTTCCATCCGTTGCTTCTTGTCCTGCCTTCAGGTGCTTTGGAGAATAGCTTGGCTCCCCTCTTCTTAGTGTCAACCCCTCAAATATTGGAACACTGCATTCATGTCCCCTGTCCCCACATCCTCAGTCGTTCTTTTCATTAATCTAGACCGGGATCAGCAACCTTAAGCACTCATTTGGACCCGTTTCCCATAGAAAAGAAAACACCGGGAGCCACAAAACCCTTCCCGTGCCTGAACTATTTCTTGAGCGGCCACAAAACTAGCATAGGGAGTCGAATTAAATGTTCTGTTTTCTTCTGAAACTTTCCTTTCCCTGGATTTAACCATGGTTGGCCTACCGGGAGTTGCAAAGCTCAATAAATCATGTGCTGGCAGGTATCACACATTGGCAGTTGCAATATTTTGAACGACAGGGAGCCGCAGCAGAGGGATGATAGAGCCACATGCAGCTCCAGAGCCCCGGGTTGCTGATTCCTGATCTAGACATACCCAGTTCCTGCAACCTCCAAATATGTTTTAGCCTCCAGGTCTCTAAAAGAGGACAAGCTCTCTGACTACTGACCGGAGAGAATGGACCCAAATGTTTGAAGATGTCCGAACAAGGGCTGTGTGTTCACACAAACTGATTTAATTCAGCCAAGGAGTGAGCATAAGGCATCTTGCAGAGCCATGCTAAACTTGCTTAGTGTTCAGCTTAATTTGCCGGCCTTTTTGGGTGGAGTGTGGCTCCTCATGATTTACGAACCCAGCCTACCATTGCATAAATTTAAGAAAGGGATTAATTTGATTAAGGAAGTGGCATATCACAGGGCCATATTCATCTCCCGAGACCAAAAGGGTGGCAAGGCAGAAAATTTTACAGATTAACAAATGTTCCAGAGTTGCGCCCGGGTCTCTCACCTTGTCTCCTGAAGCACGGAGGTGAAAATCTGCAGGAACTCTTCAATGTAGGCCTGGATGTTGTCACAGCTGTAAGAACAAGGTTAATCGTGGCAGGTGATCCGTGAAAATGACACAGGCACTTATGTGCTAGTCGTTCCTGACTCTAGGGGGCGGTGCTCATCTCCGTTTCAAAGCCGAAGAGCCAGCGCTGTCTGAAGACGTCTCCGTGGTCATGTGGCCGGCATGACTCAACGCCAAAGGCGCACAGAACGCTACCTTCCCACCATAGGTGGTCCCCATTTTTCTACTTGCATTTTTTTACGTGCTTTCGAACTGCTAGGTTGGCAGAAGCTGGGACAAGTCACGGGAGCTCACCTCATTACGCAGCGCTAGGGATTTGAACCGCTGAACTGCCAACCTTTCGATCGACAAGCTCAGCATCTTAGCCACTGAGCTGCTCGTGCTGAATCAGGCTAATCTGCTGAAGCTGACCAGGCTGTTTGCTAAGGACACCAGCCCACGGAGCTAGCAGTGGAGTCAGAAAGTGAGGAGGCTGGGGAGGAACATGGGCCAGTCCTGGAGTCTGGGGAAGGCCCGGATGAGGGCTCTGCGTCGGAGGCAGAGGTGGGGCCAGGGCCATCTGGGAGCGATGCGTAGACTCCGGAGCCTCCAGAGTCGGACACCAGAGAGGCAGAGGAACAGGAGGAGCCTGTTCCTAATGCACGCATGAGAAGAGCTGCCAGAAGGCATGACTAGCTGAAGCAAAAAGGACGACTCAGGAGTAAGGCCAGGAGATGATTGGCCCCTCCCAGAAGGCTTAAAAGAGCAGCAAAGGCTCTTGGGCTCTTTCTAGGAAAGCAATGTTGCTAACTCTGTTTTCCAGTCGGTGTCTCTTGTTTCTGAACTTCGTGGGGCTTTGCCAAGAAAGGCCTTTGGCACGGTGCCAAAGAAGATAAAGGTTTGTGATAAGCCCGAAGGACTTTTTCTGAAGGGCTTGTTTTGGAATTAATTTGGACTAAGCTGGGAATGAAGTCATAATAATAAAATAAAATAGTTTTGTTTGAGACTAATTGTGTCCTGTATTGACTCAGTGAGCCTGGGTGACAACAATGAATACCGATGGATGCTGGTAGGCAGAGGCAGATTTTTTCTTATTTTCCTCCCCCACAAAATAAGGTGCGTCTTATACTCTGAAAAATACGGTACCTGCTTTCCAAAATGGGCTGAAGGCACAGCTGGTGGATCACCATGTGAAACATCTCCACCATCTTCTTCCGAGAATGAGACAGTCTCCTCCATAAATCCGACAGTACTCTAAAAGGGCAGAAAGAGAATCTAGAGACGGTCATGGACATGACTACGAGACCTTTGCGGCTTTCAAAGGCAGGAGAACCTGATCCAAATGTGTGCCCACCCCCCAAAAAAACCCAGCTGTGTTGTGACCTGTCAGCGGCCCGTGCAGCTGGTGGCTGAGTCGGAAAATGAGGAGGGTGGAGAAGATGTGGTGCCAGAGGTGGGGATTCAGCCAGGGCTTTCAGAAGCTCCAGAAGCTTCCGTAAGTGAAGAGGAAGCAGAGGAGGAGCAGCCTCTTCTCGATGCACGGGCGCGCAGACCTGCCGAAAGGCAGGAATGGCTCCTCAGGAGGAGGTTTCCTCGAGAGTAAGGCTTGGGGCTAATTGGCCACTCCTTTAGCCTATTTAAGGAGGAACGCTGACTGAAGCAATTTGCAGGGAACAACTTCGTTCACTCTCCTTCATCTTGATCTTAGTTCTCTTTATCAGTTTCCTGCAAATTGCTTCCGGGCTTTCTGCCAACCCTAGTAAGATTTCGATTATTTATTCTTTGGATTCTTATAGGCTGTTAAGAAAGTTAATTAACAGCCTTTGTTTGAAAAAGACTGATTTAATTTAGTAAACTAAGGTTTGTACCGACTTTGCGTGTGCTGCGTTCTTTGGGGTCCGTAGCTGGGGCAGAACAAGCTGGCTCAAACAGATCCCCGGTACCCTTCAAAGCCAGTCAGAGAAAAAAGCGACAGAAAGGAGGGGAAAACGAGGCCGTCGCTCCAAACCACGGACCTGATATTTTCGTGGTGCCGTTTCTTGATAGCGGATTCCAACTCGGGGATCACCAGCTCGTAAAAAGCAGCCAGCCTGCCAACACAAGGAACGAAAGAGTGAGTGATAAAAGCCACCTGAAAAAAAAGCACCTTTGGTTGCCCCGCCTTTAAAGGGACTCCTTTCAAAAAAAAAAAACTTTGGAAGGACATGTGGGAAATCCACAGCTTGGATCTTTTCTGAAGCGCATTTCTTCTGCCGATACAAACCACCCCAGCAGCCTAAATGAATACCTGAAACAGAAGTCGTGCTTCTGGAAAGTCTGGCAAGCCGAGGGAAAGACGTCGAGAAAGGCCCACAGGGTGATGCAGCTGTCGCACACGTAGAGGATAATATCTTTCAGCTCCTAGGAGGAGAGAGAAAAAAAGAGGCATTCTCTGAATTTGGGTTCCAAATAGATGGGGGGGGGGGGGGAGGCTCCAAATCCCATCCTTGCAAGTTGCTGTGTGTCTGGATAGCAATAGGCACTTAGACTTTTTTTAAAAAATTAGATTTATATGCCGCCCTTCTCTGGAGACTCAGGGCGGCTTACAATTTGTTAAGCAATAGTCTTCATACTTTTGTATATTTTATACAAAGTCAGCTTATTGCCCCCACAAACTGGGTCCTCATTTTACCTACCTTAGAAAGGATGGAAGGCTGAGTCAACCTTGAGCCTGGGGAGGTTCGATGTTACAGTAATTGCAGACAGCTGAAGGTTAATAACAGACTTCAGTCTGCTGAGCTATCCAGGCTCCTAC
Source organism: Masticophis lateralis (assembly GCA_030761175.1). Lineage (NCBI taxonomy): Eukaryota > Metazoa > Chordata > Lepidosauria > Squamata > Colubridae > Masticophis > Masticophis lateralis. Next base: position 13,600,660 of record JAUDYJ010000014.1, on the reverse strand, counting down.
TTATATACCGCTTCATGGCAAATCCTCTCCCCGAGTCTATCATCGGCTTCTGTGCATCGTTCTGACGTGCGCTGGGACCGATGCCCCTTTTGCAAAATCTTTCAACCAATCTGCCCTATGGGGTGGGATGATTGGACTGCAAGGCAATCCAACCGGTCAGTCCTAGAGGAGATCAACCCTGACTGCTCTTTAGAAGGCCAGATCCTGAAGGGGGAACTCAAATGTGTTTTAGTCCTGGCTGTGCACCGCCCTGAGTCCACTAGAAGGGCGGTATACAAATTGAATAAAATAAATAAATACATACATACATACGTACATACATACTTTGGCTACCTGATGAGAAGGAAGGACTCCCTGGAGAAGAGCCTAATGCTAGGAATGATTGAGGGCAAAAGAAGAAGGGGACGGCAGAGAACGAGGTGGCTGGATGGAGTCACTGAAGCAGTTGGCATGAGCTTCAATGGACTCCAGAGGATGGTAGAGGAAGGTTGTCCATGGGGTCACAATAGGTCGGACACGATTTCTCAACTAACAACAATTTTTCTTTCTTTCTTTTTATTTATTTATTTTTAATTTGATTTATATGCCGCCCTTCCCCGGAGACTCAGGGCGGCTATCAATGCATTAAGCAATAGCGTTCATACTTTTGTATATATTTATACAAAGTCAGCTTATTGCCCCCACAAACTGGCTCCTCAATTTACCCACCTTAGAAAGGATGGAAGGCTGAGTCAACCTTGAGCCTGGCTAGGATTGAATTCGCAGAAATTGCAGGCAGCTGGATCTTAATTGCTGCCTTTAGTAGGAGGCATTAGCCCCCTACGCTACTCAGGCTCTTTGAGTGATCAGAGCCACAAGTGGGCAGAGGCCAGAATGGTTGAAGAAAAAAAGCCTGGCCAAGCACATGCGATGGGGAGAAAATGCCTCACCCAGCCACAGGACGGACAAGAGGAAGAATGACAAGTTGGGAGCGACGTAGGCAGGCTGAAAGGAAAAGGTTTGAGATGGGGGGTGGGGAAGGGGGAGAGGAAGGTGGCCTCCCTGCCATTGGCCGGTCCTCACCTGCAAAGGTAGCCCCTTTGGAGTCATCCTGACCCTTTCCTCCAGCTTCTGTGGACTGGCTGAAGCCTCTTCACCTTGCAAGCCACAGGCATGCAAGATGTTGCTGAAAACCTGGAAGGCAAAGGACAGACGGGTAACGGCAGAAGAGCATGTTGGCAGAGCGCATTGAGGGTTGAAACTGTGGGATCCTTGGTGCTCTCTGAGCTTGGCTCTTTTCTTGCAGATGTTTCATTACCCTACTAGGTAAACATCCATCAGTGAGAAGAGGAGGAGGGGGAGGAGGAGGAAGAGGAATAATGGTATAGGGTCTTCTGCCTGAGCAGGAAGACTCTTGTTATTCCGTAGATCTTCCCATTTTGTTATTGTATATTCTGGGGGGGGGGGGGGAAAGAGGAGGAGGAAAAAGAAGGAGGAGGAGGAGGAGGAGAAGAAGAGAGGAGAAGAAGAAAGGAGGAGAAGGAAGAAGAGGAGGAAGGGGTGGGAGGAGGAGGAAGAAGAGAAGAAGGAGAAGGAGAAGAAGAAAGGAGGAGAAGGAGAGGAGGAGGAGAAGGAGAAGAGGAGGAGGAGGAGGAGGAGGAGGAGGAGGAGGAGGAGGAGGAGAAGAAGAAGAAGAAGAAGAAGAAGAAGAAGAAGAAGAAGAAGAAGAAGAAGAAGAAGAAGAAGAAGAAGAAGAAAACAACAACAACAACAACAACAAGTATTATATATTGTTTCTGAGTAGCTCTCCAATATCCCCAGAGAAGCAAACCAACCTGAAGAATTGTAGGCATGGTTTCATCCAAATCACTGAAGTAATTTGACCGTTGGGTAAAGATGTTTCCTGTGGACAGGGCAGAGAGGCAAAGGAGAGAGAGAGAGAGAGAGAAGGCTAGTTAAATGTTCAAAGGTTCCACATTAGCTATAATCCGAAGTGGTTTCATGGAAACAAGGAATACCAAATACATATTCTGCAGAAGTATAACCGCTCAGAGCTGAAGCAGCTTCTTGGATGAGAAGCAAAACGTTTTCAAAAGAAAAAACCAAACAATCCAGTTGCCTCTTGAAAAAGAAAAATGGAACCACCATGACCTGGATCACTGAGAATCTCCACAGACATCTGGATTCTGTTGTGTGAAGGCAGTCAAGAGTTGCTTAAAGATAAAAGGTGAAGGGTTCCCCTCGCACATACATGCTAGTCGTTCCCGACTCTAGCGGGCGGTGCTCATCTCCGTTTCCAAGCCGAAGAACCAGCACTGTCTGAAGACGTCTCCGTGGTCATGTGGCTGGCATGACTCAACACGAAAGGCGCCCGGAACGCTGTTCCCTTCCCACCAAAGGTGGTCCCTATTTTTCTACTTGCATTTTTTTTACGTGCTTTCGAACATCTAGATTGGCAGAAGCTGGGACAAGTCACAGAAGCTCACCCCGTTACGCGGCACCAGGGATTCGAACCGCTGAACTGCCGACCTTTTGGTCGACAAGCTCAGCGTCTTAGCCGCTGAGCCACCGTGTCCCTTTCAGAGTTTTTTACTCACTAACAATTGAGCACAATTCCTCTTTAGCTGTGGCGAGCGAAGAGACTGCTACTGGGGCAAGCATTCTGGGGAAAGGTGTCAAAATTGAATCCGACCAAGTCATGAGTTTGAACCTGTGAAATTTCGTGGGTGGCCTCTACTCAGAAATGGGACTGGTTGGTCCAAGGTCAAATGTCCACCAATTTGGAGCCTTGGGCTTTTGGCCAAAGGCATCAGTCAATGGGGAGAATTCAAGGAAGGAATGTGGATTTAATTGAGCGACCTCCTTGCCAAAAAGCTCCCTCTTTCCTCATACCGAGATCTAGGCTTGCATTTCAGAGACAAAACAAAGCGAAATTAAGAGACGGATCGGTTTTTCAAGATTGGCAGCCGGTCAGCATTTTGAACATAGCAAAACCGCTCTTTTTAAGTTTCTCGGGCTTGTTTGCGGGCCAGCGCGTTGAGGAAGGAACCGCCTAAGCCTGCAGACGGCCCGAGAGAGATTAGAAGCAGACTTCCAAAAATGAGCAACGTTATCCGATGTTCGACGCATGACTGAACAAATTTTTGAGCGGTGTCTTTGAAATTAATTCTCTTTTTTGAAAATCATTTCAAGGTAGGGAGCCAAACAAATCATTGAAGAGACTAAGGTTAGAATAGAATAGAATGACAGAGTTGGAAGGGACCTTGGAGGTCTTCTAGTCCAACCCCCTGCTTAGGCAGGGAACCCTCCACCACTTCAGACAAATGGTTATCCAACCTCTTCTTAAAGACTTCCAGTGTTGGAGCATTCACAACTTCTGGAGGCAAGGAGTTCCACTGATTGATTGTTCTCACTGTCAGGAAATTCTCCTTAGTTCTAGGTTGCTTCTCTCCTTGATGAGTTTCCACCCATCGTTTCTTGTCCTGCCTTCAGGTGCTTTGGAGAAGAGCTTGACTCCCTCTTCTTTGGGGCAGCCCCTGAGATATTGGAAGACTGCTATCATGTCTCCCCTGGTCCTTCTTTTCATTGAATTAGACCTACCCAGTTCCTGCAACGTTCTTCAGATGTTTTAGCCTCCAGTCCCCTCATCATCTTGGTTGCTCTTCTCTGCACTCTTTCTAGAGTCTCCACATCTTTTTTACATTGCGGCAACCAAAACTGAATGCCATATTCCAAGTGTGGCCTTACCAAGGCATCATAAAGTGGTATTAACACTTCACGGGACCTTGATTCTATCCCTCTGTTTATGCAGCCCAGAACTGTGTTGGCTTTTTTGGCAGCTGCTGCACACGGCTGGCTCCTACTGAAATGGTTGTCCATTAGGACTCCAAGATCCCTCTCACAGTTACTACTATTGAGCGAGGTACCACCTATATGGTACCTGTGCATTTTGGTTTTTCTTCCCTAAAATAAATTTTTTTTCACCATTGAATTTCATTTTGTTAGATTGCTCCTTTAGTTCAGGGAGTGATATCCAAATATTCAGTCTCGCTGAACTGAATAATCATTCATTCTGCTGAGTGATATGGGTTTTTTTTTTAATGATAGCTGAGTTTAATTTTCATCAGGATATTCCAGAAGGTGTACAAAATCCTTATTAAACTAAGCAAATATTCACTGGGCCAATGTATTCCAGGCAAGAAGCTGCCTTCCATGATCAGCACAGATAGGTACATTAAAAAAAATGTAATTACGCTCTTTTTAAAATCATCTCGAGATAGGGACCCAAATAAATAATTGAAAAAGAGTCAGGAAAGCGACTTTAATTCAGTGAGGGATATCAAGTAAGCAGTCATGCTACTAAGCTGCAGGGTTTTGGGGTTGTTTTTTTTTAACGGTGGCTGGAGTTTAATTTTTATTAGATGATTCCAGAAGGTGTACAAACCGAGCAAACATTTGCTGTGCCAACCTATTCAAGATGAGAAGCCAGCTTTCGGGGATCCGTACAGATCACGTACATAAAAACGTAATTACGTTCTACTTGGCGGGACAGCTCAGATTGACACTAACCCAGGTGGGATTCAGCCGTTTCGGATCAGTTTGAGCAAACCGGTTGTTAGAATTCTGCCCGGTTTGGTGAACTGGCTAATCGCACCATTGGCTGGCCCCACCGCTTCCTTTTTGGGGGGGCTGATTTTTGGCCCAAAACACAGCCGAAAACAACACAGAAAATGGCCTGAAAACGGCTGAAAATGGACCAAAAACAGCCCGAAAAATGACAACCTGCTTTCGTTTCATTTTCAGCACAGCTTAATGATTAGCATTCAAAAAAAAATCTGCCTCCCAGCAATTTGCCTGCTTGCAGGAGGCCCATGTGGCAATAGCCTGGAAGAGCCTGGTGGCGCAGGAGACTAAAGCCTGTTATTAACATTCACCTGCCTGCAATGACTGTAAGTTCGAATCCCACCAGGCTCAAGGTTGACTCAGCCTTCCATCCTTTCTAAGGTAGGTCAATTGAGGACCCAGTTTGTGGGGGCAATAAGCTGACTTTGTATAAATATACAAAAGTATGAAGGCTATTGCTTAACGCATTGTAAGCCGCCCTGAGTCTCCAGAGAAGGGCGGCATATAAATCAAATTTTAAAAAAAAAAGGCAATGGCAATCCCTGCAGCTTGAAACAGCTGAGGGTCAGGAAGCCGATCCAACCAGCAATCAACTCCTTGTGCTAATCAGGCTGTGCTGAAGCTGAAACAGGCTGTTTGCTGCTTGCTGCAAGGAGGTTAATTGCTGGGAGGCAGAGGTGGGCGGGGCTACATTCTGTGTATAAGACGCACCCAAATCTTCACCCTCTTTTAGGGGAGGAAAAAGTGCGTCTTATACTCCAAAAAATACGGTAATACATCTAGTATCTTTCTGATAGATGAGATCTTGTTTGAAGAGATGCTTCTCCCTCCCGTAGCCTTTCGCCCTTGTCTCCCCCCCATCCTGTGAACTAACCAATCATCTTTTGGAGTAGGGGGCCATTGCCTTTTCCAAACAGCACGCACAGATCCAAGATCTTGGGGATGTCGAATAAGAAGTTATTGTAAAGGACCTCTCCAAATACCGATGGTGTAATGAAATGATCCTGCAGGAGAGAGGGAAGGCGGGGGGGGGGGGGCAGAAGGAAGGGAAGAGAGAGATTGGAAGACGTTTATTGTCAGCTGCCAAAATGGTCTCTATTGTAGCGATCAGTGCAGGACAATGTCTATTCAACAGAAGAGAATATTTGCAGCTCAAGATTGAACTGAGGTCCTTGGTGCTCTCTGAACCTGGTGGTTTTCTTTCCAGACATTTCATTACCAAACTAAGTAACATCATCAGTGCAATGTTTTGCATTTGGAACAGATTTCTTTTCAGGTGGGGAGGGGGAGTAGAACTCCTTAGTATCAGAGGGCTGTTTGGAAAGTGAAACAGTATTTGCTGTGTGAGTAAGGAGAGGGCAGGAAGGAGCCTGGCCGTGGCTTAGCTCAAGTGTTCAAGCAATTAAAGTTGCTTCCTGCTGTGAAAGTAAAACTGGAAGTGAAACTCCTCTCCTCTGCTTGTGTTTTGCATTTGGAACAGATTTCTTTTCAGGTTGGAGGGGGAGTAGAACTCCTTAGCATCAGAGTGTGTTAATAATAATATAAGAAATACTAATGCTCTGATGGTCATTTTGAAAAATCCTTTCTTAGTGAGCACCTAGAAGCCAAGAGGAACATAGGTGGCAAATTTCAAGTTTGTAGATTTTACGGCTCTGGAGATTTTGTGATTACGGCATCAGTGGTTTTTGCTTTTATATATATAAATAGATTTGTATTTTTATTAGAAGATACATTATGAAGAAAATGAAGAGTTACACAAGGTAGAATTGTTCAATGTATACAGTTTGTGGAAGGATGTTGCACAGAAATATTTGCACCCAGACGCTTAAGGAAATATGAAGTGTGTGTGTGTGTGTGTGTGTGTGTGTGTGTGTTTTCTTTCCTTTTCGTAGGTTTTATGTGTATTTCTCTTTAGCCAGGTTCTTCCTATGTAAAACAGGATTTGGTTTACGTAGGAAGAACCTGGCTAAAGAGATATATATATATATATATATATATATATATATATATATATATATATATATATATATATATATATATATATATATATATATATATATATATATTATTTATTAATTTATAATCGGACTTATATGCTGCCCTTTCTCCGCGAGGACTCAGAGCGGCTCACAACAATAAAACCAGTCCAGATTAAAATTCAGACACTAAAAACTAAAATTCCCATTAAAACCTCATTATATATGTATTAAATGGAAAATCAATAAAAAAACTTTTTAAAAAACCAGAAAGAAAGAAAGCTGCATTTACTTTGGATTCCTTGTGGGTGGACATGCGGAGGAAGGTTAGGAAAACGCTCCGATGGAGACGCTTCTCCAGGTCTTTCACCTCAGCAGGGAGGTCCATCCTGGTGTCGAATTTGCGGGGGGCGTAGCGCAGGTACGAATCCAGGCATTTCTGGAGCGACTCGTCAAAAATGACCTGTGGGGGAGAAAGCAAAGGTTTCCAGGGAATTTGGTTCAGGAAGAAGAAAAAAAACAATTTCCATCTTGAATCTCCCTTCCTCCTTTCATGTAGGCTTCCTGATTGATTGACTGGCGGGTGTGGGGGGAATTGCCAGGCCACCCCATCAGAGGTCTTCTCTCTTCCCTTTTTTCAACCACTGAGTAACTACATTAGAACCTTTGTCAGAAGGCTGCTAAACTATCCTAAAAAGGAGATCCTGGGTGCTGTCAAGAGTTGGCTTGTTTTCTCACGGACGTTTCATTACCAAACTGGGTAACGTCATCAGTGTTAGAAGGGGATGGGACATAGAAGGATGGGGGAGGAGGAGGGATCCTTGATGCTTTCTGAGCTTGGTGGTTTTCTCACAGACATTTTCATTACCAAACTGGCATTGAGTCATGCCGGCCACATGACCATGGAGACGTCTTCGGAGAGCACTGGCTCTTCGGCTTTGAAACGGAGATGAGCAACCCCCCCTAGAGTCGGGAACGACTAGCACAGATGTGCGAGGGGAACCTTTACCTTTATTGTTCTATCTGAAAAATCCTCTTTTCTTTCCACCTTTTCTCATTTACAACAACGACAACGGTAAAAACAGTACCTGGCACCAGAATTTATCATGCGGCAGAGCTAGGAGCCAATCCAGATCCCCCGCGATAAATCTGGCTCGTTCGGAAAACTCCTCCACCAGGGCTGGATCTTCGGTGCTCGGGAGAGGCTTGTACACCACGAAAGAGCGGTCGGTTTTATTTCGGGGATGCTGAAAGAGACAAAATGGGGTGGTGGGTGGGTGGGAAGTCAAGAGCCACCCAAGACAAAACGGTAGTCCTTAGTCTTGCTTTCTTTGGCGATCTTGGAGAGCTTATCCGCCAAGGACCAGTTTGCGTGTTTGCGGGAAAATTTGGCCGGCTGTTTAACCAGGAAATTGGTGTTTGGTCTTTTAGAGATGATGGGCATGCCTGCCTTTCAGCTTCATCGCAAAGGCCCTGCTAATTAGCATTTTAAGGTGACAGATTAACAGAGTCGGAAGGGACCTTGTTGGTCATCTAGTCCAACCCCTCACCCAAACAGGAGACCCTACACCATTTCTGACAGGGGGCAGTCCAGTTTCTTCTTGAAAGCCTCCAGGGATGAAGCTCCCACAACTTCCGAAGGCAACTTCTGTTCCATGGGTTGATGGTTCTCACTGTCAGGAAATCCCTCATTTCTAGGTTGAATCTCCCCTTGTTCAACTTACAACAGTTTGCTTAGTGACCGCTCGAAGGCACTGAAAAAAAGGAACTTACGACCGCTTTTCATACTTATGACCATGGTAGCGATCCGGTGATCAAAATTCAGACCCATGGCAACTGACTCAGATTTATGACAGTGATCTCCAGAAAAGTGAAGTCAATAGGGAAGCCGGATTCACTTAACGACCACCGTGAGAAAGGCTGTAATATGGAACAAAGCTCCCTTAAACAAGTGTCTCATTTAACAACAGAAATGTTGGGATCAATTGTGCTCATAAATAGAGGACTACCTCCGGGGTCATATGATCTCCGGACAAGCGAAGTCAATAGGGAAGCAGGATTCACTTAATGACTGCAGTGAGAAAGGCTATAATATGGGGCAAAACTCCCTTAAACAAGTGTCTCATTTAATAACAGAAATGTTGGGCTCCATTGAGGCCGTAAGTCGAGGACTACCTAAGTTTATATCCAGGAAGGCCGCGACTCAGCTCCAACCCGAGAACCGAAGACTCATCTTCCATGATGGTTTACAAACTGTCAGCCGAGGCTATAAATCCCTGCCCCTAGAAATACAGATGCCTATTTGTCCCTATACTTTTCTGCTCAGATGGTTTTGGCAGCTCCCCCAATTGATGGCAGTCACCTTACTGACGCCTCGGAGAGAGTCAACAGAAGGTAATTGCCGTTTAAATCAATGGGCTCTTCAGTCTGCAGCCTGAAAAACAACTTCGGTGAGACACCGGAGTGTTTTCCAGGCTTGTGAGCGGGAGTTCACTTTTTCCTGCGCCTCATCCAGCACAAATGTACATCGGAGCCAGAGAGGAGGGTGCTTTGCAGCTTGCCTTGTTCTGTTTTTTAAAAAACCATGGCTAAGGAGGAGCAAAGTGGATATTTATTTCACAGAATAACAAGAGTTGGAAGGGAACTTGGAGGTCCTCTAGTCTAACCCCCTGCTCGAGCAGGAATTCTATACCATTTCAGACAAATGGTTGCCCAACCTCTTCTTAAAAACCTCCAGTGATGGAGCACCCACAACTTCTGGTGGCAAGCTGTTCCCCTGGTTAATTGTTCTAACTGTCAGGAAACTTCTCCTTAGTTCTAGGTTGCTTCTCTCCTTGATGAGTTTCCACCCGTTGCTTCTTGTCCTGCCCTCAGGTGCTTTGCAGAACAGCTTGACTCCCTCTTCTTTGGGGCAGCCCCTGAGATATTGGAAGACTGCTCTCATGTCAGCCCCTAGTCTTTTTTTTCCCACAAGACTAGACTAGACAGACAGACAAAGGTAGATCATAGAGAGGCAGATAGATAGATAGATAGATAGATAGATAGATAGATAGATAGATATAGATAGATGGATTAGATGATGGATGAATGGATAGGTAGGTAGGTAGGTGGATGGATGGATGGATGGATGGATTAGATGATAAATGATAGATGGAAAGAAAAAGAAAGAAAGAAAGAAAGAAAGAAAGAAAGAAAGAAAGAAAGAAAGAAAGAAAGAAAGATAGATAGATAGATAGATAGAGATAGATAGATAGATAGATAGATAGATAGATAGATAGATAGATAGATAGATGGATTAGATGATGGATGAATGGATAGGTAGGTAGGTGGATGGATGGATGGATGGATGGATTAGATGATAAATGATAGATGGAAAAAGAAAGAAAGAAAGAAAGAAAGATTAGATAGATAGGTAGGTAGGTAGGTAGGTAGATAGATAGATAGATAGATAGATAGATAGATAGATAGATAGATAGATAGATAGATGGGTGGATTAGATGATGGATGGATGGATGGATGGATAGGTAGGTAGGTAGGTAGATGGATGGATGGATGGATTAGATGATAAATGATAGATGGATAGAAAGATAGATGAGAGAGATAGAGAGAGATGGGTGGGTGGGTGGATGGATGGATAGGTAGGTAGGTAGATGAAATCCAGCAGGTTCTGACAGGTTCTGAAGAACCGGCAGCGGAAAATTGGAGTAATTTGGAGAACTGGCAAATACCTCCTTTGGCTGGCCCCCGAGTCAAGATTGCGCGACAGCCCCACTAAGCTTAAACCAGATCTAAAAAGCAATACGTTGACATTTTTAAAAAATCAGCTAATTGAAATAAAAAGAGAAAGCGAGCATGGTTAAGAGGATCACACCCCACTGTCATTGCAGCCACTTTAACCGCAAAGAGGCCCATGGTTAGAAGCCACCGAAGGGCTGAGCAATAGCTTTTAAACTCTGCTTACCAGCGCTGGTAAAGTTTTGATCTTCCCAGTCAGGGAATCTTTTTCTGTAAACTGGAGTTCATCCAGAGGCAAAGCTGGCATGGCTCCGGGCTCTTTTCGCCTGAAAAGACATATACACACCGCACAAGGTCACCTCAGGAATTCACAACCCAAAACCCATGTTGATCTCGGTAAAGGAACCACGCCTAGAGACTCCAAGCTGTTTTTGTACAAACAAAGAATGGGAGAGAAAAATAAAATTCTCAAGGAGTTTTGGCACGAAGCTTACAAAGCGGAAGGTCAACCACCATAGTAGAGCAGAGCAGAGCAAAATAGAGCGTAGATTAGTATAGTATTAGTATACCGTGTTTCCCCGAAAATAAGACCCTGTCTTATATTTTTTTGAACCCTGAAACAAGCGCTTGGCCTTATTGCCATGTGCCCAAAAGCCCGATTGGGCTTATTATCAGGGGATGTCTTATTTTGGGGGAAATAGGTAGCATAGCATAGCATAGCATAGCTTGTATTGTATTGTATTGTACTGTACTGTACTGTATTAGTTGTGTGTGGGTATATGTGTGTATATATATACTTACATCATACATCTTACATACATACAAATACACACACACACACACACACACACACACACACACACACACAGAGGGTCTGCTGGCTGCCAGAAGAAAAAAAAAAGCCCAGAAACTAATGAATGTGATTTCACTGAACTAGGGCTGCATAAAATCTTGGTTACGTAGGTAGTACCTGGCTATAAAGAATCTCTCTCTCTGACAAACACACATATAATTTTATTTTTGTAGGTCTTTATGTGCATCATTCTTTAGGCCAGGCTTTTCCTTGGCTCAGACTGATAAAGGGAGGAGAACTTGTGGCTCAGAGGTTAATAAAACTGCCTAACATACAGGCAGCCCAAGTTCGAATCCGAGTAAGGGTGTGGCTATCTGATGAGAGCTAAATAGCTTAGCTCTAAATAGATCTACACTAGTCTCCCTTTATTTCTTTATCAGCAAATAAAAAATTGGTATATATATATATAGAGAGAGAGAGAGGGAGAGGGAGAGGGAGAGGGAGACAGACAGACAGACAGTATAGCAGTATTTCTCAATCGTGGCAGTTTGAAGATGTGTGGACTTCAACTCCCAGAATGACCATTTCCCCCACTTACAACCGTTCCAGCATCCCCGTGGTTGCACGATTTACATTCGGATGCTTGACAACTGACTCACATTTATGACCGTCGCTGTGTCCCAGGGGTCACACGATTCCCTTTTGCGCACTTCCGGCAAGACAAGACAAGAAAACGGGGAAGCCGGATTCACTTAAGAACCGTGTGACTAATTTAACAACCACAAGGGATTCACTTAACAAATGTGGCAAGAAAAGTCGTAAAAGGAGGACCCAGATTGTTGTGGGGCAAGAGGCTGACTCTGTAAAACGCTTAAAGAGGGCTGGAAAGCACAGTGAAGCGGTCTATAAGTCTAAGCGCTGTTGCCTTTTCCTTCCTTCCTTCCTTCCTTCCTTCTTTCCTTCCTTCCTTCCTTCCTTCCTTCCTTCCTTCCCTCCCTCCCTCCCTCCCTGCACAGTGGTACGCTGCCTTAGTTCAAAGGAACTAACTGCAAAGAGCAAAATATCATATGATGGCAAACTTGGCATCAGACCTCAGGCTATTGGTTAAATTTAGACATGATACAAAATGTTTTGTCTAGGTGTGGCCGAGCGCGCATGACTTTTGCCATGGGTTTGCATTCATCATTTAGCATTTTGCCTGAACCATAGAAGGGCTGCCTATGTCCTGTAAACGTACCGTATTTTTCGGCGTATAAAACGCACCTTTTTCCCCCTAAAAGGGGGTGAAAATTTAGGTGCGGCTTATACACAGAATGTAGCCCCGCCCACTCACTGGCCCCCACCCTTTGGCCTCTGCCTTGCAGCAGTTTACCTCCTTGCAAGCAAACAGCAAGAAGAAACAGCTCCTTTCAGTTTCAGCACAGCCTGATTAGCACGAGTTGATTGGATCGGCCTCCCGACTCTCAGCTGTTTTGCTCTCAGCTGTTTTGCACAGAGCTCTGCTGCTTGCTGCAAAGAGGTAAATTGCTGGAGCAGATTTTTTTTCCCCTTGTGCTAATAAAACGAAACTGAAAGTAAAGCAGGCTATTTGCTGTTTGCTGCAACGAGGGAAAATTGCTAGGAGGCAGAGGCAGATTTCTTTTTCTTGTTTACCTCACCAAAAAAGGTAGGTGCGTCTTACACTCTGAAAAATACGGTAAATGGACTGTATCTCTCCGTCCCGGTTTTTCAAAATCTACCTGGCATACAGGTAAGTCCTTGACGTACGAACCCCCCATTAAGTAACTTTTGCCCCATTTTACGACTTGTCTTGCCACCGCGGTTAAGTGAATCACAGCAGTTGCTGAACTACGAACCACAACTGAGCCCAGAATTCACGTCGCACAGGGAGACATTTGTCAAGCGACATTTTGCTCCGTTTTACAACTCTTCTTGCCACCTTTGTTAAGTGACCCGCTGGAGTTGTCACACGGTTGTTAAGTGAAGCTGGCTCTCCCCATTGGCTTCCCTGGTCAAGAAGGTTGCAAGAAGGGATCCCGTGACCCCGGGACACGTCGTAAATGTGAGTCAGCTGCCAAGCCTCTGAATGTTGACCATGGGGGATGCTCCAAACGTCATAACTGTGGGGGGGGGGGAAAAAAATGGTCATGAGTCACATTTTTCAGTGCCTTTGAAACTTGGAACGGTCGGCTAAAGGAACGGTTGTAAGCCGAGGACTACCTGTATCTGGATTGACCTTTATATCCAAGGCAAAAATTCGTCTCTCTGCCCAGGTGTTGTTCTGGCTGGCTTCTTCCTTCAGAGGAAGATGGGTACTGTAGTCCCTGCCTTCATTCATGGGAACTGTAGTCCTAGGAAGCCCTCCCCTTTTCTAACTGCCCTTCAAAAGTTCATAAATTTCATAATCCTCCCCTCTCTCCCCAGAGCGAGTAAACCACGTCACCTCTCCAACAGGTCTCCGCTTACACAACAACCCTGCAAGACGGACGAAGGAAGCGCCAGCTGGCATTCACCACACATACACACACCCCCGTTAGCCCCGCCCGGACCACGCCCTCTCCCGTAACCAACCAATCCCCTTCCTGAGCAATGACGTCACCGCGCAGCTCAGCCACGTCGCGTCACAGCAGGCCCCGCCCTACATCCGGGTCTTCTGCCTCCAGCCTCGTCTACCTACTACTCCAGGCCGAGTCCGGAGTCATGGAAGCCGGGCCCGGGAGAGAGAGAGAGAGATAGGGACACGCTGGCCGCGCCACCCAGGCCCTCCGGACCCCTTTAGTTTTTTCCCGCCGGTTCTCTTTTCTTCCCGCCGGGGCACTCGAGAAACACCCCGCAATTACCTGGCAACCCGCCTCGGTGATAACGTCCTGTCGGTCTCCCACTTCCGGTGCTGGGAAAAGCACTTCCGGGTCGGGAAGGCCGTCAGTCCGTTCCGAGGCGACCCCGGTTGCTTAGTTACGGGGGGAGCTTTTTTTTTTTTCCCGGGCCTATTTTATGATGATGATAATACAGTTGTTTTTATTTTTTTTATTATTGATATTAACATTAATATTTATATTATTATATTTATTTATTTGTATTGTTTATTATAAACTTTTATTCATTAAACATGAAACTCGGTCAACATTCAAAAATGCATCACAAATACCATAGACTGGTGCTAATGGTTGATATGGGTTGCTGCCAGCCTCCTGGGTATCAACTAAGTACCCTCTTAAGATATTATTATTATTATTATTATTATTATTATTATTATCATTATCATTATCATTATCATCATTATCATCCATCATCATCATCATCTCTTTTATTCCTTAAACATGAAACTTGGTCAACTGGACATTCAAAAATGCATCACAAATGCCATAAACTGGTGCTAATGGTTGATCCGGGTTTATTGTTTATTATTATTATTATTATTATTATTATTATTATTATTATCTTTATTCATTAAATATGAAACTCAGTCAACTGAACATTCCAAAATGCATCACAAATACTATTGACTGGTGTTAATGGTTGGTACGGGTTGCTGCCAGTATCCTAGGTATCAACCAATTATTAGTATTAGTATTAGTATTATTATTATTATTATTATTATATGAATTATATTATTATATAATAATTATATAATAATTAATTATTATATTATATTATATAATTATTATATTATTATTATATTATACCATGAAATGGTATGTGTTTTCCTGCTTGAGTAGGGGGCTGGACTAGAAGACCTCCAAGGTCCCTTCCAACTCTCTTCTATTCTAAAAACATTCTACTTTATTCAGTCATGATTATTATTAGTGGCCGCGGCTGCGGTTCTTCCTGGCCCTTTTTCCTGGTGGGGTTGGGCAAGAAGGGACTACAAGACCCATTGTCCCCCGACCTTTCTTAACTTTCTTGATGCGTCAGTCCTCTTTTTCATTTTCAAAATTAAAAGCTAAAAACGAAACAGAATTTAAAGGCAGAAGACAAAGCTATGTTTTTTTTCCTTTAAATTAAAAAAAATAGTCATTGGGAGGGCAATAGACACGTAAGAATACAGATGAATGTCTGGAAATAAATATATCAAGGTATATCAATATATCAAGGTATATTGAATTTGTGAATGTAATATAGGTTTACTAAATATATATATAGCTGTTTAGGAAGTAAAATACTGTATACTTGATATACACTGCTCAAAAAAATAAACGGAACACAAGCAGAAGATATCCGAGATCTGAATGAACGAAATAGCTTTATTAAATATTTTGTTCGTAACATACAGTAGTTTTGTGTTCCCTTTAGTTGTTTGAGCAGTGTATAAACTACTGTATGTAACAAACAAAGTATTTAATAAGGCTATTTCATTCACTCAGATCTCCGATGTCTTCTGCTTGTGTTCCCTTTACTTTTTTGAGCAGTATATAATGAAATAGGAGATATGTAAATTTGTACACAGAGTAAGAAATATATTACTTATTAACTTGAATTTGATGCAAATGTTAGAAACCAGAGACGTTGAGCAATGCCCATTGTTTTACTTTTAAAACTAATAAAATATTTTAAAATAAAATAAAAATAAATAAATAAATAAAAAAGAATAGAGATGAGATCCTGGGAGTTTATATCAAAACTCTGTTCTTTATAGTGATATCTATACGAAATGCATTTCTACATACAGCAGTATGTAATATATAATAATTATAATATTTTATCTTGTATGTTGTATATGTACATTTATATGGGCAGATAGATCGATCTACATACAACATCCACGTAGGTAAATATACAAATACATGCAGATACAGGATTACTAATTATATAATAAATAGCATTCTCTATTAGTTGAGCTACGTCAAACCATCTTTCCAAATAATCTCCTCTTCCTTTGTAAGTAGGCAAAACAATGAGATAAAAAAACAAAGTTACAGAGGAAAAAAAAAAACAATGTTTCTGTCTCCCATATTTAAAACACACTTTGTGACTAAAGAGTCCCCAAACCTGAAAGTCAGGTTCACTCATTTCAACACTTTATTTATCTTTGGGCAGCATCAAAAGCAAATTCCCCACAGGAATTGTATATGTTCGAGTTTTATGCATCCTCTCCTTTTAAGAACATCTCTGGCTAAACTTGTTCACTCTGCTGGCTTAGTTTCTCTTTAATTCAAGCTGCTTGCTAGACATTTCTAATTACAATTTCCCCATTTCCAATTTCCCATCTAATTATCTCAATAAGTCATACGGATACCAATGTGGAGATAGCGGGTTTAATTTTCAATTTCAAGTAATCATTTAGTACTGAGGCTCCATATTCTCCGAGCTAAGCTGGCTTCTTCACCATTTTATACCCTCCCAACATAAAACACATATACAATGGGAAAACAAAGTTTTCTGGATGGATTAAAGTAATAATGAAAACAGTAAAGCTAATTCACAAGATGCTTAAACTAGGCTTAATCCTAAAGTTGCAAATCTAGTGACTGCCTTAATACCGGTACCTACTCATTAACTTTGAACTTCAATTAGTTTTTCTGAGGTGTTCTTGCAAACCCATCCCACTTGGCTATTTTATGATCCAGTGTAATGTGTGACACTTTAAAACATAATTTAACCAAGTGTGATGTGGAAATCTTAATTTTGTCTCACATGAATAGAAAAGGGAAAAAAAGTAATGAATAGTACAGGAAAACTCATTTTTAGTACTTCAGCATGGAGCAGGCTCTCGCTGAATGCAAAACTATAAAATGTATTATCCCATGAACAATCAAAAAGACAAGTATTTCTGCTCCTCTGAAGATTTATTGGTAGAGAAGATTGTGTCGCAAGTTAAACCTTAGTATATTAGAAAAAAGGATGAGTCTAAGTTCCCCTGTTGTTTGATATCCCAAAGACGCTTTTCCAAAAGGCAACTGGACTTTTCTTAGTTGCTTCCTTGAAGATGTTTTGCTTCTTACCCAAGAAGCTTCTTCAGTTCTATTGTTGGATATTTTGCATTCTGGACTTTGTCAAGAACATTGGTGTGCCTAAACTCAGGAAAGGACTGGTTGGTTGATTTGCCTCTCACTTTAAAAAAAATGGGATCATTACTACCTTAAGGATACCTCTATCACATCTTCTAAATAATTTGATTCTCACTTAATTCTCACTTTTAGATAACATTGAACAGACAAGCCTTGATGGATTCCTTGATTGATCTGCTATTGTCACTGGTGTAGTTTCTTGTATCAGTCTATTGTACAAAAACGCAAACATGATGGAGATTGTAGGGCATAAAAATGACCTTTGACCTTCTGTTATTTTATTATTTTTCAGGTTCCTAAAAGGTTGCCCTCTCAGAACTTACTAACTTCAGTGGGAGGTCTGGAATTCAAAAATGGTGAGGACATTTTGAGTGTTGAGCGTATGTGGAGTGTTGGGAAAGTTTTGAGAACTGAGGCCACATTGCCTTTGTGTGTGTGTGTGTAAAGCAGACCACAATCATCCTCTCTCATCATTCTGTGCTCTAAGACAGTGGCCCTCAAAGTTTGGGGCACCAGAGATTGGTTCCGTGGAGAGAGGTTTTTCCATGGATCGGAGGGGTCCTGGTTTCATTTGCTGCCTGCATCCCTAGGATGGGACTTTGCCTGTTTGCGTGGACCGGTTTCTGGCATGCCACATGGTTAAGTGCCAGTCTACAGACCGGGGGTTGGAGACCCCTGCTCTAAGACAAACATAGTGGTATGGGTGTCTCCTCAATCCCGAACTGCTTTCCTGATCTCTCTCTATGACTGATAATACTCTCTCCCTGTAGACTGATAATACTCATCTGTAGCATTGCTTTCTGCAGTGTGCAAACGAATAACTCTTGGCTGGAATTTTAAATGCAGTTGCTTGATCACTTTATGTTCCCGTGTCTTTTTGGTTACAGGTAAATTGTATTTTTTACATAATGACCAGTGGATTAATTTAGCAACTCAGTCGTGTCTAGCTTTGTAATCAGTTTGTGTGATTTTGCTGCATTCACATATTAAATGTGAAACAGTTTCAACTTTGTCGTTGCAAAGTCGGCAGTTTGGATTGTCAGTGGATTTTTGTATCTTTGCTTTCATTGCATTAGTTTGTAGTGCTTGTTCTTGAGCATTATTATTATTAATATTAATATTATTATTAAATACTAATAATTTGAACCCCAGTGTGGCTAGCTTGCCCCAAGAAATGGCACAGAGCCATTATATAATTGTTCCAAAAGAACGCTTAACCGAATACTTTAGAAGAGAGATGTTCACGCATCTCATATTTGGGCACGAATGAGACTTGGCCAGAATTTTAATAGCGTTTAAATAAATGAACAGATAGGTTTTGGGAAGTTTTTAGGGCACGACAAATGGCAACTTTGAGTTTGTTAGTCACGCTCTGCAGCGAATGCTTCAGATACTGCCTCGATGGGGCAAGCTTGACAGATGTATGCCACCAGTCTTGGCTCTGTTTTAAGTGTTGGGAGAAACTTCCTGGCACAGCCGGCAACAGGGTACAAAGCGGCATTTTCCTTCCAAAGAATTGTCAAGAGCAGAAACACAGAACGGCAGATTTAAAGCCGGCATTTTATTCATGCATTATCTGCTAAAGAAAAGAGCCCCCCCCTTCCTCCCACACACACACACAAACATTCAAACTTTCTAGGCCATTTCAAGCGTCAGAAAAGTCCTCAAGACCCATTTCCATAATTTTAAGAGATAAATTTTATTTTCTGTCTGGTGCAGGAAGATGCTCTGTCTCTCCTGTTTTGGCCAACGTCGGCTGGAGTCAAAAGACGACCTCCGTTCCTGAATGCACAGAAGCCACCATCGAAGTTGGCTCGTTTCTCCTGTTCCTCTTACTTTTATTTTCAAGGGAAATGACAAAAAGAAACCCTGGCAGAGCAGAAAAGTTGTGAGTCATTGTGAGGCTTTGTCCCTTTTTTTTTTTCCATCCTCCTTTCCACAAAGTAGGTCAGGGAACCTGGAAAGCATAAACAAATCAAACTGTACATTTCAACCGGCAAGCTAGGTTATAAAACAACACATTCAACAATGGCGGGGGACAAATTCCATGGAATTACAGAAGCTTTTCCATGGATAGCCGGGCTTTTGCCAGCCGGGGTGGAGGAGTCTAGAGGGAAACCATTGGCCAAAGGCAAAGATTGTTTTTGTTAAGGTTTCTTTTCCAGTGATCCCCAAGGGGAAGGAAATTAACAATGCCGCAGCTTTAGGGCTGCATAGTTTGTTGGTCCTTTTTCATTACACAGGTATGTGTGGTGGAGGGGGGGGTTTGCATTCTCTGGCATGCCCCTGGCTTTGCAGTAAGACTGTACCAGTGGTGAATGGGTGTATATATGAATCAAAGGTGGGGTTTATCAAGTTCTAACCAGTTCTGGAGAACTGGTAGCGGAAATTTTGAGCAGTTCGGAGAACTGGCAAATACCACCTCTGACTGGCTCCGCCCCCATGTATTCTCTGCCTCCCGAGTCCCAGCTGATCGGGAGGAAATGGGGATTTTGCGGTAACCTTCCCCTACCATGCCCACCAAGCCACGCCCACAGAACCGGTAGTAAAAAAAAATTGAGACCCACCACTGATATGCATACGTTCAAAAGAAAGTGATGGTAGGGAATATCCTGTGTAGCAAAAAGGGGCTCCAATATTTGAACATACATATAAGAGGCAGTCAAGCTACTCTCCAAAGCCCCTGAAGGCAGGACAAGAAATAATGGATGGAAACTAACCAAGGAGAGAAGCAATTGAGAACTAAGGAGAAACTTCCTGACAGTGAGAACAATTAACCAGTGGAACGACTTGCCTCCAGAAGTTGTAAATGCTCCAACACTGGAAGTTTTTAAGAAAAGATTGGACAACCATTTGTCTGAAATGGTATAGGGCTTCCTGCTTGAGGAGGGGGTTGGACTAGAAGACCTCCAAGGTCCCTTCCAACTCTGTTATCCTATTGTCCTGGGGATCAATTGTACCACTTCGTATAGCCTGCTAGGATTTTTTTTAATTATAGAGAACGGACAGCAGAAAAAAGACCTAGTGATCCATGGAGTCTCCCCTCCCCTGAGTTTATTTTGGGTTTTTTTTTTCTTTGTAATTAATTATTTTTAATTATTATTTTTATATTTTATTACTTTTATTTTTAATTTTTGTCAGATGATGGGCATGCTCATGTAAACTCGGTGACTGACAATCGACCCTACTACCTCTGCTGGGAGTTTCTTCCAAGCTTCCACTAGTCTTTTTGCGAAGTCATACTTTCACAACGTTAGTTTTGAATTATACTTTGGGGGGGGGGGTTGGCTTTAAAAACAATGACAATTTTAAAAAGCAGAAGGAACAAAGCAGAAAATACACACAATCTTGTGTAGTCCAGTACCATGAGTGCTTTGGGGTTAGCAGATGAGCCACACAAGATGGCGTGGAATGGAAATGGAAATGGAAATGGAAATGGAAATGGAAATGGAAATGGAAATGGAAATGGAATAGAATAGAATAGAATAGAATAGAATAGAATAGAATAGAATAGAATAGAATAGAATAGAATAAAGAAAATATGGAATGGAATGGAATGGAATGGAATGGAATGGAATGGAATAGAATAGAATAGAATAGAATAGAATAGAATAGAATAGAATAGAATAGAATAAAGAAAATATGGAATGGAATGGAATGGAATGGAATGGAATGGAATGGAATAGAATAGAATAAAGAAAATATGGAATGGAATGGAATGGAATGGAATGGAATGGAATAGAATAGAATAGAATAGAATAGAATAGAATAGAATAGAATAGAATAGAATAAAGAAAATATGGAATGGAATGGAATGGAATGGAATGGAATGGAATGGAATAGAATAGAATAAAGAAAATATGGAATGGAATGGAATGGAATGGAATGGAATAGAATAGAATAGAATAGAATAGAATAGAATAGAATAGAATAGAATAGAATAGAATAGAATAGAATAGAATAAAGAAAATATGGAATGGAATGGAATGGAATGGAATGGAATGGAATGGAATGGAATAGAATAGAATAGAATAGAATAGAATAGAATAGAATAGAATAGAATAGAATAGAATAGAATAAAGAAAATATGCAATGGAATGGAATGGAATGGAATAGAATAGAATAGAATAGAATAGAATAGAATAGAATAGAATAGAATAGAATAGAATAGAATAAAGAAAATATGGAATGGAATGGAATGGAATGGAATAGACTAGACTAGACTAGACTAGACTAGAATAGAATAGAATAGAATAGAATAGAATAGAATGAAATTAGGAAATTAGAATAGAATAGAATAGAATAGAATAGAATAGAATAGAATAGAATAGAATAGAATAGAATAGAATAGAATAGAATAGAATTCTTTATTGGCCAAGTGTGATTGGACACATAAGGAATTTGTCTTTGGTGCATAGGTTCTCTGTACATAAAAAGACAAGATACATTTGTCAAGAATCATAAGGTACAACACTTAATGATAGTCATAGGGTACAAATAAGCAATCAAATCGAACTGGGAAACAATCAATATAAATTGTAAGGATACAAGCAGCAAAGTTACAGTCATACAGTCATTGGTAGGAGGAGACGGGTGATAGGAACGATGAGAGGATTAATGGTAGTGCAAACTTAGTGAATAGTTTGACAGCGTTGAGGGAGTTATTTGTTTAGCAGAGTGATGGCCTTCGGGGAAAAAACTGTTCTTGTGTCTAGTGGACATATTCTCAAAATCCCAAATGTGCCAACCAGCAGAAAAATACAAATACAGTAGCTTAAAAGCCTTACTTTAAACTTCTGAAAGAGTTTATTTTTTTTTTTTCTGAAGCTCCAATAGATACCACCCTATGCCTCACAAACGGGATCGTTCCTTAACCTTGTTTTGTTTCCTATCCAGCGCGGCCATGTCTCTCTTTGCAGAAATGCTTTTAGCAGAATCAGAACTTTTTGAGCCTTTTGCTCCTCGGTCTGGGCTTTTTTTTAAAAAAGTGTTTTGAAATCTGTTCTTGCAATGATTCGAGTCATCTTGGTGCAATCTGGGTTGTGTTTTCCTTCCTTGTTCCTTCAGCCACTTTCTAAAGAGCGGTGAATTTTAAGAGTTCCCAGGTTGCTCGTTGAACCCACACGTCAGGAAAGTGGGCAGGAAGGCTGAAAGAACAAGTTGGCTCCTATCTCAACTGCTCCTTGGACCTGAAAATATTCGTCTGATTGTGTTACGCGACAGACTTCTTTGACAGTCGACAATTACTTCTATCTTGTAGAGAGAGCATCGCAACCAGGAATATTTGGTGTCTGAAGAATAGACAGAGTGGGCCATACAATTGCTAGAAAGATGAATGGGAAGGCTGTGTTTGATTTCGGGGTTCAAATCCTCTATTAATGTTGCCCAAATGTGACAGAGCTGCCATCAGCAAGATTCCCTCATTGAGGGAGATGGGCAGTTCATAAATGTAAAAACATAATTCAATTAAATCATGGTTGAGCTGGGGCAGTGGTGAAATCCAATTTTTTTTACTACTAGTTCTGTGGGCATGGCTTGGTGGGCGTGGTTTGGCTTGGTGGGCGGGGCAAGGGAAGGATACTGCAAAATCCCCATTCCCTCCCCACTCCAGGGGAAGGATACTGCAAAATCTCCATTCCCATCCCACTCCAGGGGAAGGATACTACAAAATCCCCATTCCCTCCCCATTCCTGGGGGAAAGATATTGCAAAATCCCCATTCCCTCCCCACTCTAGGGCCAGCTACAGGTGGTATTTGCCGTTTCTCCAAACTACTCAAAATTTCCGCTACCGGTTCTCCGAACTGCTCAAAATGTCCACTACCAGTTCTCCAGAACCTGTCAGAACCTGCTGGATTTCACCCCTGAGCTGGGCCCGAAATTGTAAATATCGAAAATTGTTTGCATCATTGGAAGCTCTGTTATTGTGTTTTTCTTTTAAGACAAAAAGTGTTAACGTATGAGTTGTTTTTTTTCCTAAACCAAAATCTCAGTATTCAGATTAAATTGCCGTGTTGGCATTTTGTGATAAATAAGTGGGGTTTGGGTTACAGTTTTTTTTTTTTTAATGATTTATATGCCGCCCTTCTCCTGAGACTCAGGGGGGCTTCCAATGCGTTAAGCAATAGCCTTCATACTTTTGTATATTTATACAAAGTCAGCTTATTGCCCCCACAAACTGGGTCCTCCATTGACCTACCTTAGAAAGGATGGAAGGCTGAGTCAGTCTTGAGCCTGGTGAGATTCGAACTTACAGTCATTGCAGACAGCTGGTCTTAATCACAATGCTTTAGTCTGCTGAGCCACCAGGCCCTAGTTTGGGCATTCGGTCTCTAAAAGGTTCGCCATCACTGGTATAGGGCCTCCAGCTTGCGCAGGGGGTTGCCTTCCAACTCGATTATTCTATAGGGTACCTTGGCTGTGATACCTTCTTGACCGGGGATACAAATCGGTGTTGGGTATATATTTAATAACGTGCAGCTTATTTTGCTGGATTGTGGGATGTTTTGGTATTTCTATTTTCTATTGTATATGATTTGTCTTTGTGAACTGCTGGGAATCCTTTCACACCGCAGCAGTCTGTAAATGGGATTAACGAATAAATAAAGCCAACATTAACCATGCAGTATAACAAGGGATAAGTTCCATCTTGCTCACATGCACCGAACTTGGGAGTAAACGCCAGCATTATTATTTTTTGAATAATCTTTTTTGAACCTTCAAAGGGAAATCAATTAGCAATCGAGTTAGGCATTAGATCAAAGAACAGGGACGGGCACTCCGTCAATCCAGGATAAAAAAAAAATAGTAAATGTCATGTCAATTTCAAGTTGTGTTCAAGCATGTCCATGCAGTCTTCTTGGCAATGATGCAGAAATATTGTCGTTGGGGTGTTTTTTGGGCTTCCCAGGCCTACCTTGGTATTTTCCGGAGGGTTCCCATCAACTTCTAACCAGCTCTGATCCCGTTTAATATCTTATCATCACCAATGAGAATCCGGTCGATGTTGCAATCTGCTGAGATTAAAAATAGGATAGCCATAATTTTAAAAAAAAAAGCCTGGGAGAATAAAATGTTCATATAGATGCCATAGATAAATCCAAGAAAAGAAAAGTTTCAGAAGAAAAGAGAACGTTTACTTCAACTACATATGCTGGTTTTGTGGCCGCTCAAGAAATAGTCAGGCACGGGAAGGGTTTTATGGCTCCTGGTGTTTTCTTTTCTGTAGGAAATGGGTCCAAATGGCTCTTTGAGTATTTAAGGTTGCAGACCCCTGTGCTAGTCGTTCCCGACTCTAGGGGGCAGTGCTCATCTCCGTTTCAAAGCCGAAGAGCCAGTGCTGTCCGAAGACGTCTCCATGGTCATGTGCTTGGCATGACTCAATGCAAAAGGCGCCCGGAACGCTGTTTCCTTCCCACCAAAGGTGGTCCCTATTTTTCTACTTGCCTTTTTTTACCTGCTTTCGAACTGCTAGGTTGGCAGAAGCTGGGACAAGGAACGAGAGCTCACACCATTATGCGGCACTAGGGATTCGAACCGCCGAACTGCCGACCTTTCTGATCGACAAGCTCAGCATCTTAGCCTCTGAGCCACCGCGTCCCTTTACATCTCTACAGATGGCTCTGTATAGGTGGCCTTATTCTGCTCTCTTAGCATCCAGGGAACAGGAGAAACAAATTCAGGAAAGGGACCTTCCTACGTACAGCATCCTCATCATCAGAGGGCTCAAGTGAAGGGCGTGCATGGCTCACTGCCCGGCATGTTGAAGTATGAAGTAAGTCCTTTGAAAATTGAAAAGATGGGGAAGTGATAACCATGAAGTCATCCACACCAAGGAGGATAACCGCTCCCACGGCTTACTTTCAGCTGCCTTAACTGATTTACCTTCATTGGTTCTGCAACTCAGGATGTGTGTCATTTCCCCCTTCCTTCCTTCCTTCCTTCCTTCCTTCCTTCCTTCCTTCCTTCCTGGCAGTCCTTGATTTTTACTTATTTAGGATAGAATAGAGCTGGAAGAATAGAGCTTGGTGTTCTTGGTGCTCTAGGCTTCCCCAGCAGCATCGAGTCCTCCTCCCAATAAACCCCTTTTATTTAATTGACAGTGAATTCCTCTCCAGCAAAGTCTCTCCTCTCCCGCAGCCTTTCAAGGTAGTTCACAATCACCAACCTTGATCAGGCTTGGAGAGTAGCCAGGCCGATGTCTGCAATATTTGGCAAGAATGCAGGAATGAACTAATTGTCTTCTACAAACTCCACTCCCCTTTCGCTCCTCTTTTATTCCCTCTGGGAATTCATTGTCCACCTGTGGCCTTACTCCCAAGTCGACCCTTGTTCTTTAGCTGTCCTCTTCATCTGGCAACTCTGTGCAGGCGCATACTGGGAACAGGCTCTAGCTGTTCGTCTGCCTCACTGATGTCCGACTCTGAAGGCAGCTGATAGCTGTCAGACGGCCCTGGCTCCCTCTCTGCCTCCGATTCAGAGCCCTCATGTCTTCCCCAGACTCCAGGACTGGCCCATGTTCCTCCCCAACTTTCTCACTGTCCAAATCTGCTGCCAGCTCCACTGGCCACTGGCGGGCCACAATACTTGGAGGTCTTCTAGTCCAACCCCCTGCTTAGGCAGCAAACCCTACACCACTTCAGACAAAATGGTTATCCAATCTCTTCTTAAAAACATCCAGTGTTGGAGCATTTACAACTTCTGGAGGCAAGTCGTTCCACTGATGAATTGTTCTCATTATTACGAAATTTCTCCTTTAGTTCTAGGTTGCTTCTCTCCTTGATTAGTTTCCATCCATTGCTTCTTGTCCTGCCTTGGAGGACAGGTTGACCCCCTCTTCTTTGTGGCAGCGCCCCAAATATTGGAAGATATGCTATCATGTCACCTCCAGTCCTCCTTTTCATTAAATTAGACATCCCCAGTTCCAGCCACCGTTCTTTATCTGTTTTAGCCAGGAGTGGGTTCTAATTACCTTTACTACCGGTTCGCATCGCGCCCACTTCTGCACATGTGCAGATCACCTATGATGATGTCCGGGTCAGTGGGCGGAGCCTCCCACTGGTTCGGACTGGTTTCTTGCGAACCGGTCTGATCCGGGAGCAACCCACCACTGGGTTTAGCCTCCTCATCATCTTTGTTGCTCAACTATTGTGGAATTGATGAGAGGGACTTTACCTTAAACGACCTCAGTCCCGGGATCTTTAAAAAGAAGTTTTCCTTGACCTACTAATCAGAGACATACCTTTGCAGTCGTGCTGCACCGCTAATTCATGGCCAGGATTTGCACGAAAAAAACCCACTTTCTGGCTTTAAGACGGTTGTCTGTTTATTGCTGCAAACCTACCTCTCCCTGATAAATCTTTCCGCCTTGATCCAGGCCATTTCGGGACTGCTTCCATAAATCAGATTCTTGAAGGGGGATCGTTTGTCCGGCTTAGCTGTGAGCTTGTCAAGAGCCGAAAGCGGAGCCAAGAATTCAGCTTGGAAAAAACATTATTGGTCAGGAAGTCCCGGAGTCCAGCCAGAAAGCCTCTTTTGACAATCCTTCCTTTCCAAGGGGCACCAATAGCCAGCCCGGATGACTAGGGCGAGCCTCGTCTAAGGAATCGTATTGGAGGCGCAGCTCCGATAGCAGATTGCAAGACACATTCCCATTTTGCATGGCTAGTCAAATCAAACTGTATGAAAAAAAGCAACTTAGGATTGTCTCGTTTTTTTCATTTTCATGTTTTTCCACAAACAAGCGGAAATAGAACTGGCACAGAATGTACAATCGACATTGAGTCCATTGTTATTTTTGTGTATACAAATCAATATTAGAATCCTACACATAAACAGTAAATCGAAGTCCCAAATCCGGCAGTTCGATTCCCACCGGCTCAAGGTTGACTCAGCCTTCCATCCTTCCAAAGTGGGTAAACTGAGGACCCAGATTGTTGGGGGCAAGAGGCTGAGTCCGTAAACCGCTTAGAGAGGGCTGTAAAAGCACTATGAAGCGGTATATAAGTCTAAGGGCTATTGCTATGCCTACTAATTTGCAGCGATTCGCTTAATCCCCTGAAGGCAAGAAAGGTTGTAAAAAGAGGCAAAAAACCCTCACTAAACCTCTCTCACCGAGCAACAGAAATTGTTGGAGAAAGAAAAACAGGAGGTCGTAAGAGGGGATCCCATGACCCTGGGATACCACAGTCGTCATGAACACATGCCGATTGCCAAGCGTCCCAATTTTGAGGACCTGTGGGGACGCTGCAAGTTGTAAACATGGAAAAAGGTCATAAGTCACTTTTGTCAGTGTCGTTCTAAGTTGGAACGATCACTAAATGGTTGCAAATTATTCCCCAAAGGACCAGAGAGCAGGACTAGAAGCAATGGATGGAAACTAATCAAGGAGAGAAGCAACCTGGAATTAAGGAGAAACCTCCTGACAGTGAGGTCAATTAGCCAGTGGAACAACTTGCCACCGGAAGTTGTAAATGCTCCAACACTGGAGGTTTTTAAGAAGAGATTGGACAACCATTTGTCTGAAATGCTAAAGGGCTTCCTGCCTGAGCAAGGGGTTGGACTAGAAGACCTCCAAGGTCCCTTCCGACTCTTGTTATTCTATTGTGGGGATCAATTGTACCACTTGGTAGCCTACTATGATTCGTTTTAATTATGGGTAACTGACAACAGAAGAAGACTTCCCTTTGTTTTATTCGTCCTTCTTTTTAATTCAATGATTTTTAACTATTACTTTTACGTTATAACTTTTATTGCTTTATTTTTAATTTTTTAAAGTTCTGGAACAGCTTGCCACCAGAAATGGCCGGTGCTCCATCCCTGGAGGCTTTTCAAGAAGAGACGCGGACAGTGGTTTGTCTGAAACGGTATACAGTCTCTCCTGCTTGAGGGGGGGGCTGGGCTAGATGACCTCTGAGGTCTCTTCTCTTCTCTTCTCCTGCTTGAGCAAGGGGGCTGGACTAGATGACCTCAAAAGTCTCTTCTCTTCTCCTGCTTGAGCAAGGGGGCTTGACTAGATGACCTCCAAAGTCTCGTCTCTTCTCTTCTCTTCTCCTGCTTGAGCAAGGGGGCTGGACTAGATGACCTCCAGAGTCTCTCCTCTCCTCTCCTCTCTTGCTTGAGCAAGGGGGCTGGACTAGATGACCTCCGAAGTCTCTTCTCTTCTTTTCTGCTTGAGCAAGGGGGCTGGACTAGATGACCTCCGAAGTCTCTACTCTACTCTTCTCCTGCTTGAGCAAGGGGGCTGGACTAGATGACCTCAAAAGTTTCTTCTCTTCTCCTGCTTGAGCAAGAGGGCTGAACTAGATGACCTCCAAAGTCTCTTCTTTTCTGCTTGAGCAAGGGGGCTGGACTAGATGACCTCAAAAGTCTCTTCTCTTCTCCTGCTTGAGCAAGGGGGCTGGACTAGATGACCTCCGAAGTCTCTACTCTACTCTTCTCTTCTCTTCTCCTGCTTGAGCAAGGGGGCTGGACTAGATGACCTCAAAAGTCTCTTCTCTTCTCCTGCTTGAGCAAGGGGGCTGGACTAGATGACCTCCGAAGTCTCTACTCTACTCTTCTCTTCTCTTCTCCTGCTTGAGCAAGGGGGCTGGACTAGATGACCTCCGAAGTCTCTTCTCTTCTTTTCTGCTTGAGCAAGGGGGCTGGACTAGATGACCTCCGAAGTCTCTACTCTACTCTTCTCTTCTCTTGCTTGAGCAAGGGGGCTGGACTAGATGACCTCCAAAGTCTCTTCTCTTCTGCTTGAGCAGGGGATTGACTAGATGACCTCCGAGGTATCTTCTCTTCTCTTGTCTTCCTCTTCTCCTGCTTAAGCAGCGGGATAGAATAGATGACCTCCGAGGCCCCTCCCCGCTCTGTCACTCTCTTTCCGAACGCCCCCAACTTCATAATACGGAATAAGAGTCCCGAGTCAGGCCACGCCCACCCCACCTCCCCTCCCTCCCCCTGCGCTCCCATTCGCCAGGACGGGGCCAGACGCGCCCCGCCCACCCGCCGGCGGCCCCTCCCCTCCCTTGCGCTCGCGCCCCGCCCCCGGCGTGTGGCCCCGGCCGCCATGTTGTTTGGCTTGTGAGGGAGGCGGAGGCTGGGCGGGCAACGAGAAGAGCGGCCGCCGCCGCCGCCACTACGGCCGCCACGGAGGACCCGCAGGGGCTGCCCAGCCGTCGCCGTCGCCGTCGCCGGGACCGGAGGGCCGCCGCGCCATGGCCGGGAGCCGCCGCCGACGCTGCCGGGTGAGCTTTACCGGGCCTGACGGGCCGGGCCGGGCCTGACTGCTGGGGGGGGGGAGGGGAGCGCGCGGGCCTGCGGCGGGGGGGAGGGGAGGCGGGGGGGGCTTGGAGGGAGAGGGGGTGGGGGGTGAGAAGGAGCCCTTTTGGCCCATTATGGGGGATCTTAAATCACCCCCCCAGGTGGATGGGGGGAGGAGGAGGAGGATGGAGGAAGAAGAAGAAGTCTGGTTCATTGACAGAGTAGAATAGGCTATAGAGAAGAGAATATAGATTATAGAATAGACTATAGAAGACAATATAGAGAATAGAAGAGAATAGAGAGAAGACAGTATGTCAATATAGACAACAGAGAATATAGAATACAATATAGAGAAGAGAGTATAGGCAACAATATAGAGAATAGAAGAGAGTATAGAAGACAGTACAGAGAATAGAATATAGGCTATAGAAGACAATATAGAGAAGAGAGAATACAACATAGAGAAGAGAATATAGACTATAGAATATGATATAGAGAATAGAAGAAAATATAGAGAAGACAATATATGAGTCAATATAGAGAACAGAGAATATAGAATACAATATAGAAAAGAGAATATAGACGACAATATAGAGAATAGAAGAAAATACAGAATACAATATAGGGAATAGAGAGAATAGAAGACTACAGAGAATAGAATATAGGCTATAGAAGGCAATATAGAGAACAGAGAATATAGAATACAATATAGAGAAGAGAATATAGAAGACAATACAGAGAATAGAAGAGAATACAGAATACAATATAGAGAATATAGACTATAGAAGACAATATAGAGGGTAGAAGAGAATATAGAAGACAATATAGAGCAGCGATCACCAACCGGTGGTCCGTGGACTACTGGTGTTCCACCAGAAAATTTTGGTGGTCCGCAGAAAAATTATTTGCATATTTTATATTGCACTAAATACTATTGATCTTTTTAAAAGATTCATATTCGTGGTCTGCGGGATTTAAAATTATGAATTTTAGTGGTCCCTGAGGTCTGAAAGGTTGATGACCCCTTGATGTAGAGAATAGAGTAAATAGAATAAAAATAACTTTATTGTCCCTTTGAATGTACACTAATCGGCATATATTAAAATGAAATTTTGTTGCAAACAGCTCCCAATGTACAGTACGTAACCGTGACAGAATGAATACATACATAAATAAATACAAAAATTATGCATATACCCACATATATTATTCTATGACACAGAGAAACAAGACTGTCTAGTTCGGATGTATATTGCAATACCAGGTGATGCATGAATTGAAGAGAAATGACTAGGGGGAAAAAATAACGAAATACCGTAAACTGCAGGTTAAAGTTGAGCGCTGGTGGAGAAAGAACCCAATGGTTGTATCAATAGTAATAGGAGCCCTTGGAGCAATACCCAAAAGGGCTGCCTAGATACAGGGAAATTTTGAACTTATTAGACCTGAATATTCTGACTTTGCCAAAACTACCTTAAATATTTAGACGTTACCTTAATAGCTCTTAGGTCTTTGGTTAGGACTTCAACTGTTAAGTTTTTGCCAGCTTCAGACTGTGAATCAAATTGAAGATTAAATATACTAATGATAATAATAATATATATTCAGTTGTTTACCTTAACAGCTCTTAGGTCCTTGAGACTTTAGGACTTGAACTGTTAAGTTTTTACCAGTCCCAGACTCTGAATCAAATTGAAGATTAAATCTTAATAGTAATAATAAAAAAAACCATCACTTCTGGCCATTAATAATTAATCACCAGAAGGAATAATAATCCCCACCCTCTTCTGCCCTTGAATGAGAAGAGCCACCAGAAGGAAGAGGATGGGGATCGAAGTCAGGAGGGATGCTAGAGTTGGTTGCACCTGTGAAGGCAGAGGTGGGCAGTAAGGCCTGGTCCCCTTCCTGCGAGGGGGATCCATTCATCATGGGGGTGGGGTGGGGGGGATGGACTCCCAGTCCCATCATCCCTGACCAGGAGACAGATTGGGGAGCATGGCGGCTGTTCTGGAGGTGGAAATGGGGGTTTGTTTGGGGTGTCTTGGAAAGGGGGTTATCAGCCCTGTGGACTTGTCCAGGAAGAAAAATTATGGGTTGGGGAATCGGATGGGGCTGATGGGAGCTGGAGTTGAGAAGCATCGGGGGGGGGGGGGATCCTATCAGGATAGGTAGCTAAGCTCTGAAGAGAAACCCCTAAAACTTTTAAGAGGGACTCTTGCCCTGACTGGAGCAGGCAGGATTGCTCATTTCCAGCCCAGGCAAATGCTCATTTGCTTAAAAGTCCCAATTTTAGGCAGGAAGCAGGGATGCCACATCTGCTGTTGTGTCTCTGTAGAAATTAGTAAGTAAAGAACAGATGTAATTTTGCCTCTCCAAGACTGGTTGCAGCCAGATTTGGGATCTGCCCTCCTTCATCTCTAGGGCAGGAAACTAAGTCTCTCTGCCATCTCTACTTTCTTTCTCCCACACGATGCGTTTCAGCTTTCTGTTTTATTCCCCCAAGTTTGAGCTTTCTGTTTTTGTTTTCCTAGCCGGCCCTAACTCCAGACAGTATTCCCTACCATTAAATCATCCTTGAGCTCAGCGGTGGTTAATTCAGAGTAACTCCCATCTTCCACTTCCTCGCTTCCATTCATCATGCAGATTAGGCTACCTGGAAAAGGGTGTGGGGAAAATTCGTCCTCACTGTAATCTGGGCTGTGGATTATTATGATTTAAGGGATTGAAACAGGTTTGTTAAAGCACCTCTCCCCAAGTTGCGTGCGGGGGAAATTAATGCCGCGGAGTTGGAACAAAAGTCAAGCTCCTGGTCTCAGCATTCTCCCGCTAGCTTTGCTGGCTGGAGAATTCTGGGGGTTGAAGTCCACAAGTCTTAAAGCTGCCAAGTTTGAAGACCTCTGTCCTAAAGTCTTACTGACCACAAATGACTTAAACACGAGTATCAGCACACTGGTTATTAAATAGTGTGATAATTACAGGTAGTCCTCGAATTATGACAGCAATTGAGCCCAGAATGTATGTTGTGTTTGTTGAGTTTCGCTCCGTTTTACGACTTTCCTTGCCACATTTGTTAAGTGACTGCGGTTGTTAAATTAGTCACACAGTTGTTAAGTGAATCCAGCTTGCCCGTTGACTTCGCTTTGCCAGAAGGTCGCAAAAGGGGATCACAGGACTCTGTGACACTGCGACGGTCATAAACATGAGTCAAGTTTACAAGGCTCTGGATTTTGATCACGTGACCACAGGGATGCTGCGACGGTCATAAGTGTGAAAAAACGTCCATTGGTCCCTTTTTTCCAAGGCCGTTGGGACTTCGGAATTATGCCTGTTTTTCACAGATAATGATCATTGCAACATCCCCATGGTTGCGTGATCAAACATTCAGCTGCTTGCAAACTGACTCATATTTATGACGGTTGAAGTGTCCTGGGGCTCATGGGATCCCCTTTCCGACAAGCAAAGTCAATGGGGAAAGCCCGATTCACTTAACGACAACTGTAGCAAGAAAGGTTGTAAAATGGGACAAAACTCAACTTACGTTTCATTTAGCAAGGGAAACGTCGGGCTCCATTGTCGTTGTAAGTCGAGGACTACCTGTACTACAGCCCTGCAGGCTTAGGGGGAGAAATGCCCTGAGGAAGACTTAATGCTTTGCTGATGATTTTTGAAGTTGTGGAGTGCAGTTAACAGCATGCCGGGCAGAGAGAGAGGACTGAATTTAGAAGACAAGTTGATATTTTATTCTGGGCTTCAATTGGTTCTTCAGCAATATCTTAAAAGTGGGGTGGTATCGTGCCGTTTAATGGCGAAATACTTCCGATTTTGGTTACCTCTGACGCTTCCACCTCATACGCTCCGCCTAATTGTCTCTTTACTGTTCAAAAACAGCCCCTTTAAAATGA
The DNA here is from genome assembly GCA_030761175.1 of Masticophis lateralis. Lineage (NCBI taxonomy): Eukaryota > Metazoa > Chordata > Lepidosauria > Squamata > Colubridae > Masticophis > Masticophis lateralis. The sequence continues at coordinate 13,567,397 of JAUDYJ010000014.1, read as the reverse complement.
AATCCTCGCTTGAGGCCTGCAAGGCAGGATGAGTTTTACAACTTAAGTCCAAATAAAACGAGCTACATTTGGAATTGGCCTTTCAGCTAACAATGGGCAGTTCTTGGAAGTGCCCTTTCTTATAAGAAATTCTCCAGGCTTTTCCAAGCTGCTTCCTTTCAGCTGACCGGAAGTATTTGCAGATGCCTTAAATACTCCGTTCAGGTTCCCGATCTTCTCTGTTCTCGGTGCAGACTGCTGAATTTTAATTGTCACTTGGTATTTCTTTAGGTTGCTCCTTAAAAAATCCAGAATGGGAAATTTGTAGAGGTTTGAAAACAGCGGAGAAGTCCCGGAATTATCTGAGAAGGGGAAGTTAATTGAGTGAGAACAGAGAGGCTTCTTGTGGCTGGAAAAAAAAAAAAGTGGCTAACAGTTGGAAAAAACAGGAGAAGTAATGCTGTTTTGGGGTTTGGGGGTTCGAATTTACCATGGACATCAAGGTTTTGCAGGGTTTCAGGGGACCGAATGTTATTCAGTTTACAGAAAGCTTGGGCTAGCAAAGTGCTGTGTCATTTCATGTGGCAGAAAGCAAAATATCTCCTGGTGCCATATTGAGTTGTGCATTGCAATTATACAACTGCAGAGGTGTTAAAGAGGGAGGGAGGGAGGCAGAAAAAGAGCTAAGAAGAATTCAAAAGGGATCCTTTTTTTTGTTTTGTTTTGTTTTGTTTTTGTTCAAGGGCAAAATTGCAGGTTGCTATTATGCTTATGGGACTGTGTAATGAAGTAAGAGGAAGTAAGGCGCTTTCCTCCTTAGATTTTTTTTTTCCAAATAAATTATACAGCTCATTAAAGAGCTATTCCAGCTGGTTCTCATGTGATCTATCATGCTCATGTCGAAGCATTCAAAAAAAAGAAAGAAAGAAAAAACAACCTTCTAGGTTTTGGATTTTTACAGGAACCTATTTCACTCCGAATTAAACTGTTGGCACCTTTACTTTATGACTTCCTTCAAGTGATTTTTTTCGGGTCACAGATCTTTTCCCAGTTCTGCGGTAGGAATTGTTTTTGAGGGAAAGTCTAAAAATCAGAAAACAGCCGTTCCCCTGTAATATATATATTTGACAAAAATGTTTTGCAGTTTGCTGGTTATTATGTCAAATTGTACTAGGAAGAATGTAGCTCTTCACCACACAGAGTCACCTTGTAGAGGAAATGATTGGCATAAACATTTAATAAATAAAATAAACAGTTTATAAAACATACTACAGTTAAGCTGAAGGGTGTTTGGTTACTTTGTGGATCATACCGTGCTTCCCCGAAAATAAGACCGGGTTTTATATTAATTTTTGCTCCAAAAGACACATTAGGGGTTATTTTCTGGCTAGGTCTTATTTTGGGGGAAATACGGTACTAAATGTACCTATCTGGCTGACAATCTTAATTGGGGCTTATTTTAGGGGGGGAGGTAGGATTTAAATTACGAGCATCCTGAAAAATCATGCTAGGTCTTATTTTTGGGAAAACAGGGTAGTTTTGTAGGAATCCAATTATTGCTTTAACATGGTATGAACCATCTATATATCATATGGTATAGAGCTGTGTTTCTCAACGCTGGTAAAATTATGTGGCCTTCAATTCCCAGAATTCCCCAGCCAGACATGGTTGACTGCGGAATGCTGGGAATCGAAGTCCACACTTCTTAATGTTCCTGAGGTTGAGAAACATGTATGTGAAGCTTAAAATGTTGGACTAGGAAGATCTGTTCCATTCTTAACCATATCACTGAGTGACTTTCCCTTTCAGCTCAGTCTGTTTCACCAGATTGTTGGGGTTTTTTGAGGGGAAAGTGGGAGAAGAGACTACTGTGTGTGCTGCCTTTAGCTCTTGAACAAAAAGTATATAAATCCATCAGGCCTAATGATTAACGGGAGGCCGTAAAGCATAATGGGAACTTATCCACGCTGGGGGTTTTGCGTTGTGCGAGCCCAGACACTCGTGCCATTTAGATTTGACGTTGCCTATTTAGCATGTCAGACATGCCACAGACAAGCTTATTACTCCAAATGACTGACAGAAGTAGGCTAATGAAACAGTTTTAAATTAAAATGATATTTAAGGAATGTCAACCTCGATAGAATGTAAATATTTCCGAAAACCCTTCTGGGTGTCAGATGTGCTACAATGCCACAATCTTTGAAGGAGGGATGGTGCAAGAAAAGAACAGCATCCTGGAGAGGAACAGGAAGTTCTGGTGACATTATTGGAGAGGACAAGACCAATTTTCCTTCCCCTCCCCTTTTTTGGGGTGATTTAAGAATGGGGATGGGAGGCCTAGTTTATCTATTGTGCTCCTTAAAAGATCCCAGACTCCTTCGTACAGAGACATTCTCGACGTACAGCCATTTATTTAATGACCCTTCAAAGTTACGATGGCAAAAAGTAACTTACGAATGTTTTTTTCATACTTAACGACCATTGCAACAACCCCCCCGGTCACATGATCAGAATATCAGACTCTTGGCAACTGACTCCTATTTATGACGGTCGCAGTGTCCCGAGCTCATGCAGTCCAACTTTTGCAACCTTCTGAGAAGCAAAGTCATTTGGGAAGCCGGATTCGTTTAACAAACTGTGCTGCTTACTTAACAGCTGCAGGGATTCGCTTAACAAGGAAGGTTGTAAAATGGGGCAAAACTCACCTAACGAATGTTATTTGGGGCTGGCTCAGTTGTGGTCATAAGTTGAGGACTACCTGCATGGTTTGAAATGTGCAGCTGAAAATCGGCCAAAACCAGGGTATCGGGGGGGTTCTGCTAGTTGCCCATCCTAGGTGTGCCATCTTCCTTGGCATTCCTGACCCAGGAGCGAAAGGGGGGGGGGGAATGAAATACTGTATTTTTTGGACTATAAAATGCACTTTTTTGTCTCTCAAAAGGGGGCAAAAATGTCTTATAGACCAAATATTGCTGAAGCCCCACCCACCCACCCACCCGCCAGCCGTTTTTTTGGCTTCTGCACGCCCTGTTTTTGGGCCTTTTTTGGCCTGTTTTCAGAGGTTTTTTCAGGACCCGCTTTCCAGGCCTGTTTGTGAAAAAACGAGCCCAAACCTCAAAAACGGGCCAAAAAAAAAAAAAAGCCTTGAAAATGGGCCGAAAAAAGACTGGAAAAGGCCCCCAAAAAGGGAGGCAAAACCTTTTTTCTGTTGTTGTTTTCCTCTTCTAAATTTAGGTGCACCTTATAGTCTGAATAATACAGGAATTCTGGCATTACCTCTGCTTAGGTCATCCTCCACCTTCTTCCTGCCCTCAAAGAGAGAGATGCTGAGGTTCTCCCCCCAGGTGAGGTTGCTGAGGCCTGTTTCAATTGAACAAACTCCCTTTCAGTGTGTTTGCGCAAACCAGAAGGTGTTCCTTCAGGACCCTAAATACGGATACCAACATTGCTGGTGGAGAAAATGAGGCTTTCTTTTTTTCTTTCTTCCTTGGCTTCTGCGCGTGTTTATTCTCTGAAGTGCTGTCCAGTGTTTGGGAGTTTGTCTTCACTCTCTTTCCGACCAGGCCTAAGGCCGTCTCAGGACCTGGGATGCCATTTGATGTACGAGCCACCTTCCTATCTTGTTACGTCACATATTTTACGTTTGCTATGGCTGCGAATGGTTCCCAGGGGGCGAGTTGGGTTGCAGTGTCTTTTATGTATTTTCATTCCGTTCAGCACCGTGATTTGTTTTAAAAACGTGTCTTGTTTTGGTCTGGGAAGACACACCTAGTTAATTTTAAAAATTGCCTATTAGGTTATATCCAAAAATAATTATTAAGCGGTGATGTTCCTAAAAAGTGATTTAGAGCGCGAGGACAGCTCTCTGAGGAAATATAAAGGAAACACCAGCGGAAAAGAAGGGCATTTGAGTCAGAATAAATATTTCTACACGTTCCTGTGTTAGTGCCACACGCACACACCAGTCTTGCTTATAAAGCTAGTAGCAGTTCCTATCTCTCTGTCGAAGCTGTGATCAACTTACCTTAACTAATTTATGCTCATATTCCAATCCTGGAGCCTGTGTTTGTGTAAAACCAACTTTTGCAAACCGTTTCTGATAAGGTTGAGAAGTCCAAGAATCATTTGTTGCTATTGGAAGGCAGCAGTTCAATTCTTCCCAATTTTCCTGAGGTTGGAAAGCAGCGAGAACCAATCTTTTCCCACAAATATACATATATGTTGTAAATCAAACTCACATGTCCACGGGACACTGCATTGCCAAAGTGTCGTGTCACTGCTGGTGTGTGTGTGTGATCAGAACTTTAAAGCTGGGTCATAAATACCTTTGGGAAGCTCCGTTCCAATTTTGAACATTCATTAATGGTTATAAGCCGAGGACTTTTAATATTTTTCAGTCCCCTTTGACTACCTGTTAGCAACTCTTTTACTTTCATAGAAGTGCGAACATCTCCAGCCTTACTGTACACAACATCAATTATAAGGATTAAGTCTGGGGTTTTTAGGTAATGTGCATCCACTTTAGTGCATCAAGCCAGTTGGCTGGTTGGCACCATATATTAATCCATACATCCTACCACAACGCTGGGCTCATGCAGCACGCAACAACACAGAGTCAAAACCAATCAGTTCACATGATGGCTTTCCTTGTCATATGAATCCATACTTAATTGCTACCTGTCAGCTTTCCATTATCAGCGTTGGCACATCGTGCCAGAACGACACAGTTATTTCCAAAATATTAATAAACAGCATTGTTACTTCCTTGAGGGGAAAAAAAATCTCTCTTTTTTTTTAACTTAACATGGGCGGTTACAGTATTTAAATGCCATTCTACACTCTTACATAGCGCAACCTGCCTAAGCTGGATAAATTTGAGATTTAAGCTTCTGCGTTGATGTTTCACCTACCTTTGGTCTGGTATTTTGTTTTAACGCAATTACAGTTAGCACTTTTACCTAGGCTGAAATGCCCGTGGGGTGGTTTTGTTGTTCAACACTGTATTAAACCCAGCCATTATGCGTGAGTGTGTGAATCAGGCTATCACAGTGCGCTATTGTGTGGGTTTATTTGGGTGAAATTATGTCCATTGGGTCAGAGAGAGCAAAACAGCTGAGTCAGCAAAGCTCCGTATTAATAGAAATTCCTTGATAGGCAACAAATATTGTGAATTTGACGGGCCGCCATTCTTTCTTCTAATTCTGTGGAATGGCATCCCCTGTTAAAGCTAATCCTTTGGAGAAGGCTTTTTTGTAAGATTATTCCAGGGATTGGTGGTTTTTTGAGACTTTTCCCCCAATTTTCTTTTTTTTAAAAAAAATAATAATAACAATGTTTAGTTGTGTCTAGGGATTTGATTATCCAGGACATTGAATGCTTTGGAAATGCCTGGTGTAGCAAATCCTTCTTCCTTGCCTTCGCTCATATTTGCTTGGACATACAGTATCACTCACCCTTCTTACATTTTCAAGAAATGGTGTTTTACGTATATATATATATATATATCTTAATGTATGTACCTCGTTTGTCGTAACTTCCTGCCTGTCCTTTCAAAACAATGTGAAAATAGGTTTGTGTTTATTTCTTACGAAGTTTCTCCCCCAGGTTTTTAGTCCTTCCATTGAAGAAAATAGAAGTTCTTTTCATTTATTTTTCCCCTTCTCAAACATAAATTCTTCTTACCTGATGTATCTCCTGTACCGTGTTCCTATTGGTAGCATATTTCTCCCTTATTCTGCCCCCTTAATCAACATTGTAGTTGGGAATCTAAGTTCCACAGGACCAGACGTCAGCACAGGTCATCCTCGACTTACGACCACAGTTGAGCCCAACATATCCGTTGCGAAGCAAAAACAATTTAAGTGAATTTTGCCCCCAATTTTACCACCTTTCTGGCCACTGTTGCTAAGTGAATCACTGCAGTTGTTAGGTTAATGACATGGTTGTAAAGTGAATCTGGCTTTCCCCGTTGACTTGGCATGTCAGAAGGCCGCAAAATTGATCGTCTGGATTGATCGTCTGAAATATGAGTCAGTGGCCCAAACGTCTGAATTTTGATCAGCTGACCACGGGGAGAGCAGCGAGAGTTGCAAAGTGTGGGAAACTGTCGCAAGTCACTTTTTTCAGCGCTGTAACTTCAAACGGTCGTAAGTGGAGAACTACCTGTACATGACGTTCTTTTGGGGGGTGGGTGGGTTGGGGGGTTGTTAAGAGTCAAAATGTTGGCAAGAGGTTCTTGATTGTATAGCAGGATGAATGTTGGAAGGTAGGGCTTATTAATAACAAGATTGTCTGCTTTTAATGTGATTCTTCCGTAGGAGAGGATATTCTCCAGCTATTAGGATGGTAATAAATCAGTGCTGACATCAGTTTGCAACTGGTAGAAAATTAATGTCATATAATAAAAAAGCAAGCCTTTGAAAACAGTATGCTTTTGGTAGGGAGTTCTACCTGTCATTGTTTTCCAGGATCTGCTAATAGAGGTGGCTATGGATGAGTCAACTCCTATATTTCTTTATAGACCGACAAGGTGCAAAATTAAGCAGGAAGCTGCCAATTCATCTTTTAAAAAGTTGTTGTTTTTGTAGAACACTAATTATAATTTCCTATAAAGTGCAACGTATTAGACTATAACTAGACCACTTCTAGTGCATGACTGGCTTACGGCATCCTTTTAAACTATGATTGCTTACCAAATTTAACTTGAATTGTTTGGAGTAGAGATGATGTCCATTATTATCTTTGGTCTGAGAATGGAATGGAATGGAATGGAATAGAATAGAAAAAGAGAATATGGAATGGAATGGAATGGAATGGAATAGAATTCTTTATTGGCCAAATGTGATTGGACACACAAGGAATTTGTCTTTGGTGCATAGGCTTTCAGTGTACATAAAAGATGTATTTGTCAAGAATCATAAGGTACAACACTTAATGATAGTCATAGGGTACAAATAAGCAATCAAATCATATTAGGAAACAGTCAATATAAATCATGAGGATACCAGCAACAAGATTACAGTCATGCAGTCATAAGTGGGAGGAGATGGGTGATGGGAACGATGAGAAGATTAATAGTAATGCAGACTTAGTAAATAGTTTGACCGTGTTGAGGGAGTTATTTGTTTAACAGAGTGATGGCGTTCGGGGAAAAACTGTTCTTGTGTCTAGTTGTTCTGGAATAAAGTCCATTGCATGCCATCTTCTACTTAAAAGAGCACACATGGGGCAAAATCCAGATATTCTGCTTCTGTCTTCACTGTTCACAATCCCAGTGACAAGAATTTGCTGCGAACGGGGAACATGAAATTGTGGCTGGGTATTTAGCGTGATCAAATTAGGTTCTTTTGTCTATAAGCAGTGAACCTTTCTCCTTCATGAGACGAGCTTTCACAGGAAGATAATGCACTTTTCAGATGGAAAAGAATTTTGCTCCTGCCGCTCTTCATATTTAATTTTTTGCTAAGTAAACATTTTTTTAAAAAATTCTCACAGCGTGCATTCCTGTAGGATTGGGTTTGTGCATTCTGCCTGAAATGCCCAGTAGCGCAGAGTAATTCAATTTTTGCTTCAACTTTTTTTCTGTCTCACACGTTTGAATGTTCTGGGCTGCCTCCTCGTGTTGCTTTCCAGCTCCTTGTTTTATGACTTAAGAAATCCGAGACAGGTAGTCCTCGACTTACAACAGTTCATTTAGTGACCATTCAAAGTTACAACGGCACTGAAAAGAGTGACTCACGGCCGTTTTTTAACAAGACTCTGGCAGCATCCCCATGGTCAAGTGATCAAAATCTGAATGCTTGACCACTGACTTGTATTAATGACGGTTGCAGTGTCCGTCATCCCCTTTTTGCAACTCTCTGACAAGCCAAGTCAAGGGGGAAGCCACATTCAAAAATTCCAAAGAAGTGAGCTTCGAAACATGTAATAGCCATCTAGTTTATTCTGTCCTTTAAAATAAAAAGTCTACAGCTTTCCAGATGTGACAGAAGTCTAGATAAGATGATTTATTTAATAAAAGTTTGATATTCACTTGGACTACAGTGTAGTCAGTCTTCTGTGAAAGATATCGTGTTTCCCCGAAAATAAGACATGTCTGGTTAATAAGTCCAGACGGGCTTTTCAGCGCGTCCTGCTTCTCACCCGCCCTACCTGCCACCCCAAAATTGCATCCCTAAAGGTGGCTAAGCGAGAGGCAGGAGCCCTGTCATGCCCGGCGAGTGGGTTAGAAGAGACGGCAAGGGGAGCCATGTCTCGCTCCGCGTGTCTTGCTTCTCCCCCGCCCCACCTGCCACCCCTCTCGATAAAGAGACGGCGGCGAAGGGAAGCAGCTGTTGCCATTGGGGTGGGGTGGCACGTGTTGAGCCGTTCAGCCGGCGCGAAGAACAGGGAGGGAAGGAGACGGCAGCAACAGGACATCCAGTCCCATGCTCGCCGCCTCCTGCACCATCAAACTAATAAGACCCGCCCCGATAATAAGGCCAAGCCCTTATTATCGGGGCAAAAGAAAATAAGACCCTGTCTTATTTTTGGGGAAACAGGGTACCACCCAAAACGTTAGAAAATGTACAGTGCAGCCACATCTCCATACCTTCATTTCGCCCCCTATTTGCAGAGAAGCAAAGCAAGCTGTCCTGTACAATTAGAAAGGCAGAGAATTGAAATCGATGGTTTGTTTCTCTTGGCAGCTGGTGAGAAGCTCAATAGATAGATGTCTGTCCTTTTCGTATTGATCCTGCAGATTGACACCTTCATCAAGAAATACATTTGAAATACCGTTTCTTGCTCAGAAACTCTGGCTGGACTCAGGGGGAAAAGAAACCCTCACCCGTCGATAAAATGAATGAATGCCTTTTGTTCGTTTTGTTAATTAAATTTCTGACTCGACTCTTAATTTTCAAGCTGTCCTTCCACATTTTTCTGAAATGACTGCTGAGTCTGGTTTGAATAATTACCACAGATTGATTCAGTGGCACGCACACATGCACTTACATCAAATACAGGCCCATGGACTCATGTAATGATTTTGGACAGTTTCATCCGTTTTTGTTTTTGTTTTGCTGAATGCTGTGTCTTTTCTTTTCTTGATATCTCAATATCATGTTTCCTGACTGTTATTTCTTGCTTATGTTCGGAATGTGTTTTAGGCCTGTCTCAAGCTATTAGAGACCCACCTGTGTCCATCGATTGCTCAAGATCCAAGATGTATATATGTATATATATATATATATATTCTCAATGGGAATGTTATTTATTTATTTTTTTCTGATGTTTTCTGGTGAGATTGTCTTTTCTTCTCTGCTGTCAACCCCCTGGACTAGTTTTGAGCTTGGCGATATGTAAGTATGGTATATACTTAGTAGAAAAATCTCTGCTGGCTTTTAGGCTCACAGATTAGAAAGATGTCAGCAAGATGCTTCCGTATTGTTTCCAAGAAAGCTTCATAGGACTCTGTCGGTCAGTGAATTCCAGTGGTGGGCTCCAGGGGAAGTGCTTTTTTCTGGCTCCTGCCCTCTGGTGGTGACACCCCCTCTGTGCGATCCGCCCCCCACCCTTTTTGGGTTAATGGGTTATTCTGGATGGGGTTAATGAACCAAGGAAACACTCCATCTCTCTTCCCCCCACACTTGTCCAGTTATTCTGGTGTGCAGTGCCCTATAGCATCGTTTTGAGGGTAGAGGCTTTTCCGCTGGAGCCCACCAGCTGAAATGGAACAATTTAAAGGGGAAAAAAAACAGTTTTATTGACTGTAAACCACCTAGAATCACCTCCAGGGGAGATGGGAGGCAATGAATGAATGAATGAATGAATGAATGAATGAATGAAATAGATAGCATGACCATTTGGCCCCTAGTATAATGAATTCAACTCAGAGATCTTACTTCTAACTTTACCCAGGTTAAACTTACTCAGATCAGAGTATGGCCCTTTAAATTCCCATGCCCATCCTTCTGAGGTGGATTAAAGCTCTAAAGGTAAAGGTGCTAGTCGTTCCTGACTCTAGGGGGTGGTGCTCATCTCCGTTTCAAAGCCTAAGAGCCAGCGCTGTCCGAAGACGTCTCCATGGTCATGTGACCAGCATGACTCAATGCCAAAGGCGCACAGAACGCTGTTCCCTTCCCACCAAAGATGGTCCCTATTTTTCTACTTGCATTTTTTACCTGCTTTCGAACTGCTAGGTTGGCAGAAGCTGGGACAAGTCACGGGAGCTCACCCCGTTATGCGGCTCTAGGGATTCGAACCGCTGAACTGCTGACCTTTTGATAGGGAAGCTCAGCATCTTAGCCACTGAGCCACCGTGTCCCAATCAGATCAGAGTATGGCCCTGTAAATTCCCATGCCCATTTTTTCTGAGGTGGATTAAAGCTCTACATTTGTCCTAAAGGGCCCACCTGGCATAATTTCAGGGCGTTATAAAATACTCAAGATTAGAAGGGGAAGGCTTGGTGTTTATTGTACAGCACAAAGGCATTGTATTTTCTTCCTAATGGAGCTGGAGAAGTGACGCCATCCTCCGTTTTGGGAAGAGCCCTCTTAACCCATTAAATTGCTGCTCACTTGCGCCCAGTGTTTGATCGGAAGGCTGGAAATTACAGAGGGCAAAGTGAAAATAGTTGGTGTACCTCTTTGGGAAATTGCTGGAGAATGGGTGAATCCCTTTCCTGTTGCCTGCCAAATAATATTTGCCTGTGTTTTCTTCCTCAAAAGAGGAGCTGCCCTTAATTGTGTGGGGATAAGTGTGCATTTTGGAGCACTTGCAGGCAAGCCATGTCAGTGGCGCTTTTAATAATATGGATAAGGAGTTCAGTTAAAAAAGAAGATAACTATTGTGCGACAAGGAAAGGAAAAGTTATCAGTGGAAGCTTTGCATGTGTTCCCAAATTCATGCATTATCGTATTTGTGTGTTTGTTTTGTTAATTTCTATGTCAGCTATCTCACCTACGTGACTCTGGGCAGTTTGCAACGCTATCATAAAGCCCTTTAAATACACGAATAAAGGTAACAGGTAATCCTCGACTTCTGAACCACAATTGAGTCCAAAATTTCAGTTGCTAAGTGAGACAGCGGCTAAAATGTTCCTCAGTCAGCCTTGAGGAACAAACGATAAACTTTTAGAGTTAAAGCGTTTCTCTTCATTCAGGTACGAATGACTTTTTTGGGGAGCTCCGTCAGATTTATTGACTTTATCGCAGAGTTTCTATTTTTGAAATTAGAGGGTTCTTCAAACAAAAACATTGTCTGCTACTTTGATCGTAATCTGAGAAATCTGTTCTTTGGACTTTGTGTGATCCTGAAGGCTACGGCCATGGATGCGAAAAGAGATTGCTGAAATATCTTTACGTACCTTCTCAAGAAGTTCTCCCCTTCTTGAGAAGCAACACAAAGTTGACTTGACTGATCTCAACAAAGATAAATAGGACCATTGTGTGTGTGTGTGTGTGTGTGTGTCTGTGTGTGTGTGTCTGTGTGTGTGTGTGTCTGTGTGTGTGTGTGTCTGGGTTATTTCCCAAGAAATCTCATCGTTGTAGTTAAAATTGGAAGTGGGAAAGAAACATCTCAGAAGAAGACAAGAGAAACCCATTTCCATACAGGTAATATGTCCTTGAATTACAACCACAACGAAGCCCAAAATTTCCATCACTAAGCAAGACAGCCGTTACGTGAGTTTTGCTCCGTAACGTCAGACGGTCGCAGAAGTGGATCATGTGACCCACTGGACACTGCGACCGTCATAAGCAAGAGTCAGTTATCAAGCGACCGAGTGTAAATCACATGAGCATGGGGATGCTACAACAGCTGTAAGTGTGTAGAATGCTCATAAATCCCTTTTTTTTCAGTGGGGATGTAACTTTGAACGGTCACTAAATGAACTGTCGTAAGTCGAGGACTATTTGTATAAGATACACTAGAATTTGCAAGAGGAAAGGAGAAAATTGTGAGAATTTATTGCTTTAGACCAGGCTTTAGTGGATTATACATGTATGATGTATAATCCACTATATGTATACGTGTATATGAGCCAGGGTGGTGCAGTGGTTAGAGTGTAGTACTGCAGGCTACTTCTGCTGACTGCCTGCTGCCTGCAATTTGGCAGTTCAAATCCCACCAGGCTGAAGGTCGACTCAGCCTTCCCTCCTTCCGAGGTGGGTAAAATGAGGGCCCAGGTTGTTGGGGGGCAAGCGGCTGACTTTGTAAACCGCTTAGAGAGGGCTGGAAAGCACTGTGAAGCAGTATATAAGTCTATAAGGGCTATTGCTGTGGCTACCCTGTTTCCCTGAAAATAAGACATCTTAGCATGCACTAAAATAAGCCCCCCCCAAATAAGCCCTCCCTGAAAATATTTAAATGCATTAAATATTCCTGCCAGAGCTGAAAATCAGGTAAGACAGCAAGAAGAGCCCCGTCTCGCTCCACACGCCCCAAAATAATAAGACCTCCCTGAAAATAAGGCCAAGCGCTTATTTCAGGGTTCAAAAAAAATATAAGACAGGGTCTTATTTTGGGGAAAACACGGTATATATGTATACACGCACACTAGTTCAGCCCGTTCTCATTTTTATGATTTCTGCATTTCTATTCCTCAAGAACTGAGACATAAGTTTGGATGCCTGTGTCCCGGATGTTTATTAATAGGCCAAAAAAACCCCTTATCAGAACCAGAGCAGGAGGGCACATGTTTTAACTTGTGTTATCACATGCTTCTGTTTGCTTGAGATATAGCCTCAGAGGTTGAGGCCGGCTTGATCTGCTACTCCGGGTTTGTTTACTCAGAAGTAAAGCCAGCCTGCCGGGCGGCTTTTGGCCAGATCGGCCGGCCCGGAGCTGGCATTTTTAAAAGGGAAGCTTGAATCCTTATTTGTTATCTGTAAGCAGATCATATCTGCAAAGGCTGTTTTTCCAATGTGGAAAGGAAGGGTAGGCAGAGAAGAAACGCCACAAAAAGGACCCGATGTGGAAAGGTAATTTGGCTATCCAGCCTGTCGTTTCATTGAGCAGACGTGAGGACGGACAGCTTTACATCTCTTATTTCCATTTGATGCCTCTATAAATGAAAGTCTTCCCCAATCCTTATTATATTCACTCGTAATAATCAAGTGCGATAATCTGTCATTTAAACGTAACAGAGTCGGGCAACCATTCCTTCATTTCCTGTCCATGTGGAGCTTTATCTGTTTTTATTTTCATTTTTTGCTTATCCTCATTTTTCCGGGGGGGAGGAGGAAATTGGATTTTGTAAGGGAGAGATGTAGGTTAGGGTTGACTTGTAAAAGCCAGAAAACGTATTGGCAGGCTCCCAGGAAAGATTTGATGGGAATGTAAGCATTGCCTCCTGACCTTGTCTCTCTCCTAGACCGTGTCTGGTCTTCCTTTCTTGTTTTTAGCAAAAAAAAAAAGGGAGGGGGGAAACCTCACGTTTTTAGGATGTTTAATTTTGAGTTGAACGCTTTAATTGTTCTGGATTGGTTCCTGCATTATCTGAGATCGCTGGATTCAGAGCTAATATTTGGACGTTTGCCAACTTACATTTCTTGGACTTGGCTCATTTGTACCCACTTGGCAAACAGCAAGAACATTTCAGTCAAGAAATGAGGATCTCAGGGCATTGTCTGACCCAGAGATCTTAGCTTGTTGGGGAGCAATAAACTTACCAGCCCTGGCTTCCCCCTCATTAACTGCTTGTCAGAAGCGCCCAAGGATGGTTGCAAATGAGAATTTCCACGACTCTGGGATGCTGCAGTCATCGTAAATACACGCCAATGCCAAGAACCAGAACTTTGATGCCGTCACTACGAGGGTGCTGCAACGGTCGTAAGTGTGAGAACTGGTCATAAGTCACTTCTTTTCAATGCTGTTGTAACTTTGAACCACAGTTAATGGTTGTAAGATGAGGATTAACCTGTATTATTGACCAAGATTAGGAGAATAAGTTAGAAGCAGTCCTTTCATTTTGCTGCTTAAATGTTGTTTTAGGATGAAACTTATTCACACAAGCAATCATTTTGCAGTTTAATTACAGAATACTCTTTTGTCCTTTCAGCTTTCACTGTGAAATACCTGACAATCGTGAATCACACCTGAAATTTATCAAAGGGGTTTATTGTTAATCGGTAAGTTTAGAGATCCTTAATGTCCAGCAGAGTTATCCTTTTCCAGAATTGCAGGTTTTTTTTGTTTTTTTAAAAAAAATTCTAATTACTTTGCATCATTTTGTAGCCAGTTGCTTAACTTGTTTAACTTTCTATATTTATATATAGAATAATAAATAAATTTATTTCTTTTTAATTGTTTGATTCTGCCTGTAGACTATAGTGGAAGTGCGCTTGAGAGGGCACAATACTTTTTTTAATAATTATTTTCTTTAACCTTTCAAATATTTGTGCCAAATGATTCAGTGGTAGATATCAATAGCACTTCAGCTTCTATACTGCTTCACGGTGCCTTACAGGTTTTACAGATCTCAGAAGGATGGAAGGCTGCATCATTGCCATCATATTTTCTTTGCTCCTATATGTAGATTTCATACATCCTCCTTTTCTCCCAGCATTTACTTACCCACAAATTGTGTGATCAGGAAAACCACAATCTGGACCAGTTTTCTCCTTTGCTCTTTAACCAAACCAGTTTGATGTGCAACCTTCATTTCATTAAGTCCCTAATTAGGAAAGATCCATATAGACTGTGCATATCAATCGCTCTCTCTCCTTCCATCCTGCCTCTTAGTCAGCTCCAACCTGAAGTTCTCCCTTGTCTTGAATTTTTTATCGCGCCTTTATTATTTTTATACTCCTCCCTCCTCCTGTTTTCCCCACAAGAACAACCCTGTGAGGTGAGCTGGGCTGAGAGGGAGGGAATGGCCCACATGTCTAAAGCAAGACTAGAGCTCACAGTCTCCTAGTGATTGGCCTAAAGTCACCCAGCTGGCTTTCATGCCTAAGGTGGAACTAGAACTCACAGTCCTCTGGTGATCGGCCCAAAGTCACCCAGCTGGCTTTCATAAATGGCATCAGTTAGCCAGGATAGTCCAAGATGCTGATAGTTGCGGTCACTGTATTTGTGATGCAACTTAGAATGTCACTGGAGGAAGATTGGCTTTGCACTTCTGTTATTCTTTCCCTTGTCCTAGCCAGAACCATAGCAGAAATGGCTGTAATAGATACTGGACCTTCCCTGGTTTTTAAAACCCTACTTTCCTTGCATTTGGGACTCTATCGATATCATGCTGAATGTACAGTTCCGAATATCTTCTCTAGGACTGATTCACTGAATGCTTAGCTTCTCAAAAAGTGGTTCACGTATCATACAAAGCCATGTTTTGTTTAATAACCTGCAGTTGGATAAGTTAACATGGCCTACAAAAACGTGATTGGCAAATGGCTGTGGCAGATCCACATGAGGCACTAACCCAAAATCCAACAAGCTACTTTTTACAGTTTACCATCTTCAGGAAATCAGACCAGAAACTTCCAAATAAAAAGGAATGTTATTGGAACGAATCTGTTCACTGGAATCTTAAGAACATTTCTTAAGCTTGAAATATATAACTGATGACCAACCTGTAAAATGATTGGCTTAGGGTTCACTTTGCTTTCCGATACCATATTGAACAGCAGTATCCATGATTCCCAGTTGCGGCTTTGCTGACTTTAGTTAAGAGTCAGCAGTACTAGACGTCATTGGATCTCTACACCCACCTTAGAATTGTGGTATCAGCAACATTAAAATTGAATTGAACATTACGGTAGCTGGATTTAATTAAGAAATGAATTGCCCAGAATGCAAGGAGCTGTTTTAGGTGTGCCCAGCAGATGAAATGCATTTTCTTTTTAGTTTTAGTCTTTGAACAGCAGACTCCTAAATTGCATGGCATTTGAACACCAGGAAGGTTTAAAAGGGAATTAATTTGCAGCAGAGGAAACAGTTGAAAAACAAGTCATATTTGTGGTTGATTATATTATCATCATTAAAGATATTATGCAGGTCATTTTTTTCAGAACAGGTTCATTGAGTCAGATTTAAATTTGAACCCTAGTGTCTTTTAGAATTTTGACATTTTTACGTAGATCATAGGTTAATTTTAAGAATGTTTTATGCCTTTTGTTATACATAGCCATTTCAGTAAGAGTTTTGAGTTGAAATGTAGCCTGTGAATATTTTAAGCAAAACATAATGCAATTAGTAAAGCCTCTTCCTAAATTTTATCACTAGAATTCTACATACGTTCTTTTGGTCCGTGGGGTGACTCTAATATTTCCGATATTGTAATATTTATTTGCAAATAATAAATGCACTGCTCTCGGCATCCACTTTCTAATTTTGTCTTCCAGATCTTTCCATGATATATAGTGCTGCAGAACTGGAAAGCAAGGGTGAGGACCTTGCCTTGCCGCTAGGCTCTGTCATGGTACGTGCACAGATCCTTCAAGCTTGAGCAAAAGAAAAGAGAGCTGAAGAAAAGAAAGGAATGCTAAAGATGGCAACCCTTAGGTGTTTACAGCACTCTTACAAAGTTTGATTGTGATAAACCACCGTTTCTCAACCTTGGTAAACTTGAAGCTGGGTGGATTTCAACTCCCAGAATTCCCCAGCCAGCAAAAATTCTGGGAGTTGAAATCTACCCAGTTTCAAATTGCTAAGGTGGAGAAACTATGCTAAAGGGTTATAACTCCTTCAGAAGACCCTTTTGATACTAGCAAAAATCAGTTCGCTTCACTCAGTTCTGTTGAGGACATCATATAGAAATTCAGGTTCTAATGAAAGAAGCAAGTTGAGGATTTAAGTTAAATCGTTGCTATCCCTGGAAGCCTCACCCAAATGAAGCTGCTTCCCGACTTTTTTTGTTTTACCTGGGCAGACAAAAAGGCTGTTCTGTGTGCTTCCGAACCCTTGTTTCCAACGGACAGAGAAAAACAACAACAGGTGTTCAGTACAAGGAGAGATGCTTCCAGAATTCCTGGTAGAAAAACAAATTACATCATTAGTGCAGCTAAAACAGTGGACTTGACTGGGTTCACATATTACACTAAGTTTGTGGTTTAACCATTGCTTGTTGAGGAAGCCACCACTAGCTGGGCATCTCATGCTAAGGCTTAACCTGTGAATGAGTGTAGAAGGTTTTAGAGCAGTGGTGTCCAACCTAGGCAACTTTTAAGACTTCCCAGAATTCCCCAGCCAGCCTTTCTCCATCCTTGGAGGTTTTTAGGAAGAGGTTGGGCAACCATTTGTCCGGAATGGTATAGAGTCTCCAGCTTGAGCAGAAGATTGGATTAGACCTCCAAAGTTCCTTTTAACCTTAATATTTTATGTTCTATGCACTGAAAGGTTTGTTAGAGGAAGAGAGTTTCAGAATGTGGTGACTAAGAATGAATCTTTGTGATCATTCAGAAATGTGACCAGCATGTATGAGTGTATTGACATGAACAGAATTGTCAGCTTGACTTCTGAACTTAAATCCTTCTCAGGATGAAGAGACTCATCACAGCCTTGAATGCATCCAAGCTAATCAGATCTTCCCCAGGAAGCAGCTGATCCGGGAGGATGAAAATCTCCAGGTCTTCACTCGATTCTCCTTTGATCTTGCAGTGGGACCCAGGGGCTGGGTGGGATTGAGGTCTAGATCAGACAGCAGAACTTTTGAGGCGCTTGGTTTCCTTTCAACCTAGAAGATAAATGTTTTGAATTGAAGCGGTGAGTTTGGTTGCAAAAATTCTAGGTATAGACAATCCTTGACTTAGCACTGGTCCCTTAGCGACCATTCAAGGCTGCGCCTGAAAAACAGAGGACTTACAACCGGGATTCAAAGATCCGACGGTCAGGCCCTTCCACCATCAGGTCACTGAACTTCACGAATGAAGGCGAAGATACGTGTCCCGGGATAATGTTGCAGGATCCAATCTGGGTAGGGCACCGAGACCAAAGGTTTGTCTTCCAAGCTTGCGAGAATACAAGCGAGCGGTCAGACGAGACCCAAACTCATTGGTAGCCTCCCATTGTCACACATTCAATTTCGCAGCTTACTAAGATTGTTGGCCGAGCAGATACAAAAACAGCCAGGGAAATGATTGAAGCCTGGGAAACGGGTCCTTTGTCAGTTAACAGGGTGGCTGAATTACCAATAGCTTATCAAATACTTTGGAGCCAAGGGCTTGGCGTCACAAGGAAATGACAGCTGATTGCCAGCCCTCAACGCACCAGTCAGCCAATAGGAAGGCGCCACATAAACACAACTCCCAGAACAGCCCAAATCACCTATTCCAGTAGAGAGAAATTCCCTGAAGCTGAAGCTCCAGCATAAGTCTGAAAGCTTGAAAGAGTAAATCTCTTGTCCTGGCAACAGACACAAATTCGATCTCGCATCATTATCCTGGGAAACGTATATTGGCCTTCCTTCGCCAATCGTGTGTTCTTTCAAGGGGCATGCATTTCTGAAGTAGATGCCACATGTAAAGGAAATGAATCTTTCTGCTGTCTCTGCAGGTCCCATTTCTCGAACTTCACGGGGAGAGCACGGAGTATGTCGGCCGAGCAGACGATGCTGTCATTGCCCTGTCCAACTACAGGCTTCACATCAAATTTAAGGAATCCGTGGTGAACGTAAGTTGTCTCTTTTCCGAAGCGGAAATTTAGTGATGAGGGAAGCAGGAGCTGCACCGGTGGGGCTTCAGTTCGAAACCGAAAATATCTGCAAAGCCAGCGTGGTGTAATAATTTTGGGCGACATCGCTCATTGTTGGCATTTCAGTTCCTTGCCCGTCAACTCTCGTGCCGCCTGGTTGTGGGCGCCAGTGCAGAGAGGCGTTTGGAATTTTAAAGCGATCTCACAGGTTCTTATTCAAAACGGGTGATTGATAGCAAGGAGAGCATCGTTGCCGTACTTTATTATTTTAATCCTCCCTGCATATTCTGTTGCGGGAACTTGCGAGTTTCCTCATCAGCTGGCAAGTTAGAACACCTCTCGTCCTTGCAGCTGCGCAACTGCAAGAGTTTGTTCTTCTTTCTCTCCCATCACGAAGCGCTGAGTTCATCTCAAAGCGATGACAGGGAGAAGTATAGTAGAATTAGAATTTATCCTGAGCGGTAACTCGGCCCAGGCCTCGATGCTAACCAATTCTCCAACTTCGTTATTAGAGCCATTGGAATATTGTAAGCAGGCTGTGAAGTTCTGCCGTGCAATGCTCAAAAATCTCAGGAAGGGTACAAAACCTGGAGAATCTTCCTTTATAGCAATAGCCCTTAGACTTATATGCCACTTCACAGTGCTTTCCAGCCCTCTCTAAGCGGTTTACAGAGTCAGCCTCTTGCCCCCCAACAATCTGGGTCCTCATTTTACCCAGGTCAGAAGGATGGAAGGCTGAATCAACCTTGAGCCGGTCAGGATCGAACTCCTGGCAGTTGGCAGAGTTACCTGCAACACTGCTTTCTAACTACTGCACAGGAAGGGAAGAGAGGAAGGAAGGAAGGGCTAAGCAATAGACTTATGTACAGTGCTTTCCAGCCCTCTCTTAAGCGGTTTACAGAGTCAGCCTCTTGTCCCCCAACCATCTGGGTCCTCATTTTACCCACCTGGGAAGGACGGGGAGGCTGAGTCAACCTTGAGCCAGTCAGGATCCTACTTAGAGCCCTCCTCTTCCCTCCCCACCTGCAGCACCCCCAGCTGATGTGTCATTTTTGTGCTGCTTGGCATCTTCCCAGAGAATGTCCTAAACAGCATCAATATCCTTATTTTATTTTTTTAGAATGCGTATTCTGTGGATGTGAGACTCTGAAGCCTTTTAGGGAATAAAACAGATGTTGGAGATTGGGTCTTTGTAGCAGGTTCTGCCAGCCATTTTATTAACCTCTGTCAAATTAGATTTTCTTTTTTTTTTTTAAAGGGGGGGGGGCGTTTCAAGCCGGGCTGGGGTCCTGGCAAATGCCAGACAGAGCTTTGAAGGGATTTTTGGTAGCCTCGGCTGCCATGCTTGGAGCCTTTGATCTGCTGAAACAAAATAATTGCATTCATTCGTTTTAGATCTTTATTTTAGATTTTTTAAATCCTGTTCTTTATTATTTTTTTTATAAATAAGGCGGAGAAAGTATCTCATGCTTCTTCCACCTCCTACTTACATCTACAACAAGAACCAGGGCTGGGATTCAGAAATTTTAGCAACCAGTTCTCTGCCTGGTTGCTGGGTGGGCGTGGCCATGGTGGGTGTGGCCTATTCAGCTTCCTGCTGAATTCGGAGTCGGGGTGGGGGTGGGGGCTAGGGTTAGGGTTAGGGTTAGGGTTGCCGTCCCCAGACTCTGGATGCCCTTCAGAGGCTGGAAACGGGCCCGTTTTTGGACTTCTGGTACTTCTGGTAGGCCTGTTTTTTGTCCTCCCCAGGCTCCAGAGGCTTTCCTCGAGCCTCTGGGAGGGCAAAAACGGCCTCCCCCGGGCTCCGAAGGCCGGGAACACACCTGTTTCCAGACTTCCAGTAGGCCCGTTTTTCACCCAGTGCCTCTACACGGCCCTTGAACTTACCTGGCATCCAAAACAGGCTGCATGGAGAGTCCTGGGCTGAAAGAGAAGTCACCTACCTGGCTTTCCTGCCTAAGGCAAGACTAGAACTCCCAGACTCCTGGTTTCTTAACCACTACACCAAACTTAAGCCAGGTTTTGGCAGGTTTTTTTCTACACCCCACCTTCCATGGCCTGCCTTCACTTGATTAGCCGTAACCCAAACTTAGCTGTAATCTTCCTCTCCCCCCCTCTTTTTTTTGGGGGGGGGGAGGGGGCTCGTGCTAATCCATAAAGTAGAATTCTGTAATTAAACAGAAATATCCCCTGTTCAGACTTGGCTGGATTGGTTCCCGCCCACCCCCGCTCTCTCTCTTTCCTTTGCAGCTGCGAGTTGGTTTTCATTTTAGCTGATTCTTGCCTTTGATGTGCAGCGAATCAGTTGCAAAATTAACCTCCCAAAGAACTCAGAGGAACAAAAATGTTGTTTGTTTAGCAATTGACAGCATTCTAAATAAAGAATGCAACTGTGGCTGACATGAAAGTGAGTTATTGCTCGGCTATGCGAGAGCTAGCACTTGGAATGCCTATCGTCTTAGATCGTTATGTAATATTAAATGAATTTATACTCTTAATATTGCATGGGAATGACTGCGATGAGAAACCTCGGGCAGCTACAGCAGAAGGCAGCAGGAGTTCAAGAGCTCTGGTTGTGCAACACACCAAGTTCCCTAATCTCGGTTCACAAACTATATAGTGGCGGTGTGCGAGCCGAAAGCAAGCCATAAACTGGCATAACGTGGCCTGGTTTGCATAAAATACAAAGATAAGTGGCTGGGTTCCCACAACATCTTGGACCCTTCCATTAAACCACCAGGATTTATACAGCAACGATCCTTTTGGCTAGACTAGCTCTCGTGCAAATGCAGCCAATTATTTGCTTGCCAGGAAAAGATTAGGGAGAGCTGTGATAGTTGGTTACGAGGAGAGAGATGGAACCAAAATATATAATTATTTACTAGAATTTGACAGAGCTGAAGACATAGTAAAAGGAGCTATGATGGCCTGGGCTAGGAATATTGGACATAATATCGAACTAGAGGATTGGGAAATAATTTGAAACAAAAATTATAAATTAACCAGATTGGCAAAATATAAAGAAAATCAGTATAAAATGTTTTACCGTTGGTACTTGGCATCCTCTACACTGGCAAAAATATATCCAAATTTAAACCCCAGTTGTTGGAAATGTGGACAAAAGCAAGGTACTTTCTTTCACAAGTGGTGGCTACGCTCCGAAACAAAAAAATATTGGATGAAAATACATAGTTGGATACAGGAAGTAACAGGCTTCCAGACAGAATCAACACCAGAATTGCTTCTTCTAGGAATGATGAAAAAGAAATATGAAAAAACAACAACATATATTAATCTACATATGACAACGGCGGCATTTGCGCAGTGTTGGAGAAGTTCAAACATATCCTCCAAAGATTTAATAATTAGAAAGATACTAGATTGCTTTGAGATGGATAAAATGACATTGGAACTGAAAAAGATAGATGGATTTTACGTAATATGGGAGAAATGGTATAATTGGATTGAAGATAGAAAAAAAAGGGAAATAACAGATAGTAGATTTTGTAAAAATTATGTAGAGTATAGGAGAACATTAGTGTGATGATATGTAAATGGTCACAATCGTGCACAAGAGTTGAATAAGAATTGTTTAATTAATTATTTATTTAACCCAATTTTAAAAAGGGGGGGGGGGGAGAGGTGGCACTAATAAAGGAGAATAGTTGTAGTCCAGCGTTGAAATGAGAGATCCTGGGTGCTCTCTGGAGCTTGGTGGTTTTCTTGCAAGGCATTTTGTTACCCAAACTGGATGACGCCGTCCGAGCACTGATGATTTCACTCTGGTTTGAGAAATGGAGCGTCTGCCAGGAAACCACCGAGCTCAGAGGATCCGTCAGAGGTGCTAGCAGTTCTCCGTGGCAATTGAGCAAGACGAGGCTTGAGATTTTGAGAAAGGAGATTCAAATATGAGTCTTGAAGTAGGTGGCAACAAGGCTCGATCTACAGGGCTGCCTTTCCCTAAGGGCACCCCCTAAATATTGCTACCTGATGGGGAGCTAGCTAGCCTCTTCTGTAGTGGCCCCCGGAAGGCCCTGCCCCCTGAAACCCAGCAGGCCTCTACCCTCCTAGCCTTTCTTAGAACGGAAGACCTGGTGGGGTCCCCCTTCCCCCCACCCCCACCCCCAAGCTCTCTTTTAAGATTAGGTGACTGCACATCGGAAGGTTGGCTTGGCCCCAGGTCTTTGTTGTTTTTAATGTGTCTAGTTTTATAGTTTTGATATGGCTTTTATGCTCTTTTAACTTTTGATTGATAGCTGCCCAGAGCTGGTTATAAGATGGGCGGCTATATATATAGTTTAAGTAAACAAATGAGGTCAAGAACCCTGGAGACGGTCTTGAAGAGAAGATTCGGAGGCCATCGGAAGAAACCACAACTCCTGGAAAGTCTCCTGCTCGAGCAGGGGGTTGGACTAGATGACCCCCAAGGTCTCTTCCAACTCTGTTATTCTGGAGTCTGTAAATCAGGTAGTGTGGATAGGGAAGTTGCTGGAGCGGATTCCTCAGTGGAGTAAAAGAGGGATGGAAGGAAAAAGAAATCAAGTGGCAATATTCTATATATTATTCTATACCCTGTCATAGTATTTCTCAGGCATGGTAACTTTTAAGACGCCTGGACTTCAACTCCCAGAATCCCCCCCAGCCACTTCTTAAAGCTGCTGAAATTGAAACGCCCTGGCCTATCTCAGTAAATACAGTTCTAGCCTTCCTGTGGAGTTGGTCTACCTTACAGGGGTGACCGATGACGATTCTAAGACATTTCCTAATAGAAAAAAAACGGTTAGGGAATTAAACCTTAAATCTGCCTAGAGCAGGAAGGAACTCTTCCCTGCTAGAGTTTTTGAATACTAATAGGTGTATAAATAGGGCTGGAGATTTCATCATCATTCTTGCTCTGAGCAGAGAATCAGTTAAGATGATCTCTTTAGTCCCTTCTGACTCTCACATTCGCTAATTTTATAATGGTTTGATTCTAAGTAGTCTAGGTGCAGTTTTCAGTACTTTGGAGAGCTCTTCTCCCCCCCTTTTTAGCATTTTTAAAAAATCATCGGTGGAGTTAACTGAGCAAGCGAAATCCTTATTAGGCATGATTATCTTGGTTAACTTTTATCTCACAGCTTCATTGAAAATGGATCCCCTGATTCTTTCCTTGTTGCTTAGATAGTGTCTCCAATGCAAGGAACATAAATTTGGGTTGACTCTGGGAGATATTGGAGAACAGCAACATAGCCTGGCAGGCTATGGGGTCACGAAGAGTCGGACATGACTTAGCCCCTGAACTGCAAAAACAGCTCTTTTTGTGTAATGCTGGAGGGAATTTCTTGAGTTTTTGCTTCAGAACATCTTGTCCAGATTAGTAACCCAAAATTCACTTCAGCGTAACCAACCTTGCTTTAGCAGACTACCAAGGGAAAAACAGGTCTATATGTTGTGTTCTCCCATGAATTGCCCTTCGTGAGCACAAAAAGGTGTGAACTTCATAAAATACACAATCCCATTCTGCTTCCCTCCGATCAGGACATGAGGTTTAATGGGCCCAGTGTTCAATTTCCGTTTGTTAAGTTACCTAGCCGATGTAGGTTTATATCCCATCTTCGGTTTTTGCCTAATTTTGTTCTTTTGTTTGCAATTTATTAGAATGTCTGTAAGTTTGCCGCTTATGAGATCTCAGTAAGTAGAACACTGTTGTTTAGCATTTGTACTGCCGCACCTTTGCTTGGAATACAGTGAACATGTGCTGACCGTGGCTTGCGACATAGGCAGGTGTGCATGGATCATGTCAGAGCATGAAGTTGCTTCCTGTATAAATAAATACCTGAATAAAAGATTCTGTAGATCAAGCGGCCAACTCATGGAATGAAGGACGGCTTCTCTGAAATGCTGACGCACCCATCTTTTGGGAACAACTAGATTCAACGAGGATCCTTTATGCATGCATGAAATGTGAGAGGCTTCTCTCTTGGTTGTCCAAATTAGGTTGCTCCCAAAAGTTATGCACTTGAACTGGGTTTGATCCTAAATAAATCTTGGATAAATTCACTCAGTTCCAAGGGCTCCGATTTGACGTTGAATTACACCACAGTCTGTCTTCTCCCATTTAGTTTAATTTTGATTTCTTTTTTTTTTAAATTCCCTTGCTCGTGTATTTCCCCCAAAGTGACTCTTCCCAGCCACAGTACGCAACCAGTTCAGAAGCTTCTAATATCTTTTAGGAGATTGTTTATTTAATCACAGGCAATCAGCATTCCTAGAGATTATACTCTGTGAAATGCCAGGGGTAAGCTTGAGTAGTTCTGCATGCTCATTCATAACCAAGGAGGTAATTGGTAATGTATGGACCAATCTGATTTTTGGAGGAAGCGACCTTACGAAGAGCACTGAAAAGGTGTTAGGAATAGCGAGTCAAAGAAATTAAAGGGGTAAGATAAGACAAAGAAAGGGAAATTTATTTTATTTATTTATTTATTTAGATTTATATACCGCCCTTCTCCTTACGGACTCAGGGCGGTGCACAGCCGATTAAAAACAAGCACACAAAAGTTAAAATTTCATAAAAAACAAAATGGGACGAGATCTAATTTGCACCACTATCATTAACTATTTTTTTCCGTAGCTTTTTGCCAAATCTTCCTGACTTCTGCCACACCCATCACACTTTTTTGTTCATTAATCCCACCTCTCAATTTTGGAAGCTTCATCGTCAGCTTCATCCAGGGGTGACTTTGGGGAGGGGTCCTTGGGGCTCTCTGAGCTTAGTTGCTTTCTTGCAGATGCTTTGTTACCTAAACCAGGGGTCCCCAACCTCAGAATTCCTCAGCCGGCCATGGGAGACAAAGTCCACAAGTCTCAAAAGTTACCAAGTTTGGAGACTCCTGATTTAAGTCAACCTTTCACCCTTACTACTTTTTTTTTTTTTTTTTTGGAGGGGAGGGTAATCTTTGGGGGCCACCTTGAGATCTGAAATCCAGAAACCCCTTTGTAGAAAAGTACATTTAAATGCAGAAAACAATAAGTGAAAAAAAAGTTACAATTTTTCTCCCCATCCAATGTATGGCCCTCCAATATAGAGGACCTGTTCCTAGGATCCTCCTAATTGCTGGCCAGAGATGCAATCTTCACACTGATATTAAACGGTCTTCCTAAGCAAACCACCTCCTTGTTCTCCAGTTACAGCATCTACACCTGCAGCCTATCATTTTTAATTTTCTCACAATCGTGGTTTCCTTTTCGCCAATTTTTCTTGGTCAGGGACAATTAATAGCATCCATTTCAATTCCGCTCTTTGACACGTCCCTGTCATTCCCATATACATTTCTAAAATACTCCCTCCCTGCTGACTTTTATCCTGTTTATTGTTCTTTCTCCTGGAAGTTGTTTCTTTTCCCATTCCCCATTTCCAGAGTGTTTACCTCCCCCCCACAACAGTCAATTCGTTGTTTTATTAAACATTGC
The DNA here is from genome assembly GCA_030761175.1 of Masticophis lateralis. Lineage (NCBI taxonomy): Eukaryota > Metazoa > Chordata > Lepidosauria > Squamata > Colubridae > Masticophis > Masticophis lateralis. Next base: position 13,541,353 of record JAUDYJ010000014.1, on the reverse strand, counting down.
ATTTTGCTATCAAAATTCCAGCAAATTGTTATTGGAGGCTGGCACTAATTATTGACCTGCATGGTATGTTTTGATTTGTGGTGATTTTCAGCATGGAGATTGCTCGGGGGAATGGGATATAATGCTTGACAGAAAGGAAGAACCCTTAGGAGCATGACATGCCTTTCCTAGGGCGTAAATACGCCATTTTTACAGAGAGTAATGAAGTACATAAAGAAAATTATTCAGAAGGAAGGAAAGTGGAACAGATGGAAAGAAGGAGCAGAGGAAGTGACAACTGAGGGGGCTGTAAGTGTCAAAGCGGAAACAAAGAGTTAGTAGGAAGAAGAAGAGAAAACTAGAATATTAAGTTTAGTGAAACATACGAGGCCTTTGATTTTTTTGTGGCGCTCTGTGGGACAGCCTTCTTCCCGAGACCTCCAACTGTCCATAAATTCTAACACAGGTAATCCTCCACTTATAATCGTTTGCTTAGTGACTGTTCAAAATTACAACAACCTTGAAAAGGGCAATTCGTGACCGTTTTTCAAAGTTACAATGTTTGCAGCCTCTCCGTGGTCAAGTGATCAAAATTTGGCCACTTGGCAGCCCTCTCTCTCTCTCTCTCTCTCTCTCTCTCTCTCTCCCTCCCTCCCTCCCTCCCTCCTTTCCAAAAATTGGTTATTCTTTCAACCTTGGGAGTCAGGATTTCTGTGACTTCTCTATTCGATTACAGGTAGCCTTTAAATGGTTTGAAGTTATTTATTTATTTATTTCAAATTAGATTTCTATGCCACCCTTCTCCGGAGACTCAGGGCGGCTTACAATGCGTTAAGCAATAGCCTTCATACTTTTGTATATTTTATACAAAGTCAGCTTATTGCCCCCATAAACTGGGTCCTCATTTGACCTACCTTAGAAAGGATGGAAGGCTGAGTCAACCTTGAGCCTGAGTCAAACCTTGAGGTTTGAAGTTATGAGAGTTTCAGGGGGAAAAATGACCGCCTTGAAGTTACGACCATTGCACTACACCCACACCCACACCCACACCCACACACACCATGTGATAAGGAATTTGGTTGCTTGGCAACCTTGACAGTCAAGATGACCGTCCCCAGCTGGCTTCCAACAAGCAACCTGATTTACTTAACAACCGTGCAGTTCATTTAGCGGGGTAAACGTGGTTGTAAAATGGAGTCTGGTCATGAGACGGCCCACTTAATGGCTGCAGCACTTAGTGACTGAAATTCGAGTCCCAATTGTGGTCATAAGTTGAGGACTACCTATAATTGGGCCCATTTTGGTTTTGATTCCCAGGCCATGTGCGACAGCATTGTGTTGTTTGGTTTTTAATTTGACGGGTTATAATTAATAAGGTTACATTTAAGTTCTATCTATCCTTAAATGTAGGGAAGTTTTCCTAATTTCTAAAACACCTGAGTCTCTTCCTCAGGCGTAGTTAGGCTTTGTTAGTGAAAGTTAGTGAAGCAAGAGCTGTTTAAGGAAGACAGTTGTTGGTTGCGAAGGCACCTTCGACCCTTCTTGCATGAAAAGGGGACCCCCCCCAAAAAAAAAAAGTCCAGTTGCCTTTTGGAGAAGCACTTTTGGGACAACCGTGACCTGGATGATCGAGAATCTCCACAGACGTTTGTGCATCAACTGTCCTCATTCCTTACGGCCAAATTTCAGAGACACGTACTAAAAGGTTGGCGAGTTTTACAGTAGAGTTGAACGCAACACCACTTCCTCAAGGTGGAATTTTAGATCGAAATGAGGAATGCGCCTAGGTGCCATATTATGTCATCGCTTTGCTTCATGACTTAATACTTGTCTATAAAGGGAGGGAAATGCTACCGGTAATTGCCAGCGTGAGTAATATTTCATTCCAGGGCTCCAGCTGTCTGCTAAATCCTTGTGAGAAAATGGCTGTTAGCGTTTCGGAGTAAACCTATGTCACCTTTTCCGTCACAGGTTCCATTGCAGCTCATAGAAAGTGTGGAATGCCGGGATATTTTCCAGCTTCACTTGACTTGCAAAGATTGCAAAGTGATCAGGTGTGTACGGTCCCTGCACAACACAGTCCGTATTTCATGTTAGTTAATCCAAGTTAGTTAATCCACCTCCCTAAAATGAATACAACTGCCTTTTTTAATCATTACAAATTACCCTTTAACAGCACTTTTGTGGTACCAGCAAAATACCGGCAGAATCATCTCAAAAGTTTTAATTCATCGGTGGATGGCATTGGGATATCAGAAATAATGGCTCATTTATTTATTTGTTAAATTTATCTGCTGCCTGCCTGGGGAATTCTGGGAGAATTCTGGGAGTTGGAATCCACAAGTCTTCAAAGTTGCCAATTTTGCAGACCTCTGACCTATCAGGAAGTCAGTATGTAGGCCATAATGAACCGCACATTATTGTTTATAAAATAAGCTCTTCCTGAAGGTTAAGCCTCAATAGATCATTTCCTTCTGGTCTGCTCTGACCTTAGCCTCTCATTTCATCCGTCAGCTGCATCGTATTTGTGAAGGAAAGTTAAATCGTTCCTTTTATTGGCTTTTGCATGGGTTTTTATTATTATTATTTTGACAGGTGCCAGTTCTCTACTTTTGAGCAGTGTCAAGAGTGGCTGAAGCGGCTGAACAACGCCATCCGCCCCCCCTCAAAGATAGAGGACGTTTTCTCTTTCGCTTACCATGCCTGGTGCATGGAGGTCTACGCCAGTGAAAAGGAGCAACATGGCGATTTGTGCCGCCCAGGTACGATGGGTCTTTGGCTTGCACAGCAACAGACTAGGACTAGGACAGGTTTTTTGTTTTGTTTTCTTACAACCACCATTACCTGGTACACTACAGGCAGTCCTTGAGTAACAACCATCCCTTTAGCCACCATTCAAAGTTGCAACCACGCTAAAAGTTACAACCACGTCTCCCAACGGCCACGTGATCGAAATGCAGGTGCTTGATGGTTGCACTGTCTCGGGGTCATGTGATCACCATTTGCTCCTGGCTGGGGAATTCTGGGAGTTGGAGGTCTTAAATAGCAATAGCATTTAGACTTATAGACTGCTTCACAATGCTTTCCAGCCTTCTCTAAGCGGTTTACAGAGTCGACCTCTTGCCCCCAACAATCTGGGTCCTCATTTTACGGAAAGATGGAAGGATGAGCCAGTCAGGATCATTGAACAGCCAAAGTGCTGGCAATTAGCAATCGGCAGAATTAGCCTGCAGTACTGCATTCTAACCCTTGTGCCACCAGGGAGAATAGAATGGAATTGGAATTGGATTAGAATTGAGAATAGGATCGGACAGGACAGGCTGTAGAACAACCTAGCAACAGCCCACTCTAAACGGTTCACAGAGTCAGCCTATGGCCCCCAACAATCTGGGTCCTCACAAACCACTGTGCCACCACGGCTCCTAAGGTTGCCAAGATTGGACACCCCTGGTATGAAGGAATGTTTGAAGCCCCACATTGGAGTTGATGATTCTTTTGAGGAGAGGCTTGTGCACGAGATGAGGGTCCTGACCTTGTGGGGCGTCAACCAGCACATGGCTGGATGCAAAGTTAGCCTTTGCATTATGCTTCCTACTTGGCACTAGCCCGTGCCAGGGATTGTTTGGTTTCCCTTCAGTGGAGCAGGAACGTCCAACTTAAGTCAATTTTAAGACCTGTGGACTTCAACTCTCAGATTTCAGCTTCCAGAATTCTGGGAGTTGGAAGTCCACCAGTCTTAAAGTTGTCAAGGATGGACATCTCTGCTTTACGGAGTGTTTGTGTTTGCTGTTAGGCAGGATTAATGAGCTTTTCAGAGTTCTGAATAGACTCAGGAGTGAAGATGAGTTCAGGAATGCTTTGCTATTGTTCGGTCATTGGGGAATCTCTCACTCTACAAACACCCGTGTGGTTTCTGTTTGCTTCTCGCTGTTCTTGCGATATCTAGGAGAGCATGTGACGTCGAGGTTCAAAAACGAAGTGGAACGGATGGGTTTTGACATGAACAATGCCTGGCGGATCTCCAACATCAACGAGAAGTACAAGTAAGCCCTTTTGATGATCACGGAGGCTTTACCCTTCAGAAAACCATCTGCTCTCGTCAAAAGCCCAACATTTCTGGGCATTTCAGCTGTACGTGGCCCTGGCTGTGATCGCATGCCAACACCATTCATTATTTGAAGCAACTTGACATTTTGGGAACAGCTTTTAATGCCTCCGAAGGCAGATCGAAGGAACCTGGCGTTCCACTGTCGGTGTTCTGTCAAGCTTTCATAAGCTAATCAGTGAAAAGAGGGACCCAACTATCACTCTCTGTCTTCTGGTCTCAAAAAGCTGGACTTTTGATACCAGCTACCATCATATGAGTCCGGCTTTGGCTTTTAGCTGCCCTGTGGTAGTTTTGTTTTCTTTCAGTACATATGAGAGCCCAACAGTGAGTTAGGGCTTAGCCAGTTCTATTCAACTCTAGATAAAAAAAACTTACTCTACCCCTGCAAAAAACAGTAATGAACGCTGCTTTTCCCCAAATGGAAGCTGCCTGCTGAGATTGAGGAAATGAGGCTGTGAAGACTGTGGGATAGGAAAGAAAAATTTTGTTGTGGGGAAAATAGAAGGTAGATGCATTGGATATGTTCGCTGCCTTGAGTTTATTTATAAAAATAATAAAGGTGGGAATTAAAAATTAAATCAGTTTTACAAACTTTGAACCTGCAGTGCTGCCCTCTGATGCAGGGCAGCAAGTTGGATGTCGTGGGTCATTTCCCTAGATGCCTCTTCCCAAGGCTATTACATTTACCCCTTTTGCTTCTTAATTTCTAGTGGGCAAATTTAGCATTTTTTTTTTAAAAGCACTTGCTAGGTGAACCAGCGAGGATCACATCATGCCCTCTCTTTTACAGCTGTATGTGCATGTAATCTTTTTAGATTTGAAATGGATCGCAGTGACTTAAAGCCTAACTTGGAATCAAACTTCATTCTCATCCGGGCGGAGGGGGCAAAAAAGCAAAAGGTGGCTGAATCAGTCCTCCATCTCCTACAAAGTTCTAAGCTGAACAGTGAAGGATGTGAACAAGCCTCTCTTGTTTTAGCCCAAAAAAACCAAAACGGAGGGGGAAAAGGCATTTGGTTTTACTGTGTATCTGCATTTTCCTTGCTGCTTGCTCCTCACATGTGCCACAGCGTGGAAGGAGAGGCAGGATGTGCCTGCTCACACGTGGCTCGTCTCTTCCCTTCCACACAGGCTCTGCAGTAGCTACCCTCAAGAACTCATCGTGCCTGTCTGGATAACGGACAAAGAGCTGGAAAGCGTGGCCAATTTCCGATCTTGGAAACGCATCCCTGTGGTGGTTTACAGGTCAGGCTTTCCCAGAGGCGTCTTTCTGGCATCTTTAGGGGATCGATCTTTGCGGGTCAGTTTGCTAAATCCCAGGACCGGATCTCGGAGAGACTTCTGGGAGATGCCTTTTGCTGTCAAAGTGAACATCCTTTGAGGATAGAAGGGAGAGGATTGATACAGGTAGTCCTCGGCTTAACGACTGTTTGTTTAGTGACTGTTCGAAGTTACAATGGCATTGAAAAAAATAACCGATGGTCAGTTGTGCTTACAACCGTTGCAGCTTTCCTTGGACACGGGATCAAAATTTGGCTGCTTGGTAACTGGCTCAGATTTATGATGGCTGCAGTGTCCAAAAGTCACTTTTAAAGTGACAATAAAATTTCTATTCCTATTCTGTTCTGTTCTCAGTAATGGGAATTTTGGGCTCAGTGGTGAGTTGTATATTGAGGACTATCTGTATTCCTGTAAAGACAAAAAGAAAAAGCTTTCAAACAGGCTATTATCCTATTAAAAATAAGGATAGCTTTATTATAAAAGCAGCAGTGTGACACACAGCAGAAGATAATTCCTACTTCTGTAAGAAGAGAGGCTTTTCCCCTTTCCAAATACATTGGCATTTTTCAGGCTGTTGAGCTTCCGATTCCTCCTTCAAATTCAGGCTCAGAGAGTCAGGACTAAATGCCGTTTAGTTTTATAGAAATGGATGATTATCCTCTGCAGATTATTACCTACAGCAGAAGTCTGCAAGGGTTCATTATAATGTTTCTCAGGTCTCATTTGCCCAGGAGGGGACTGACTTCGGACCTTCACAGGTTACATAAACTCTAGATGAGTCCCTCGGTTGTTCTCTCGTTTTTTGAACAAAAGGCAGATCCAAACTGCTGACGTTGCTACTCAGCATTAACCCCGCTATTGTCGGCTGACCTCGGAGTTCTAGATAGCTCTGGGTTATTTCACCCTCCTCTGCAAAAGCTGATTCAGTCTTTAGTTTTTGTTTTTCTTTCTCTTCGCATACTTTTTAAATGTTTTACGGGTCTGCTGTTCATTGGTAGTTTTTTTTTTTTTTTCAAAAAACAAGCAAACTCAGATCTTCTGAAGCATTCAGATATATTTAGATAATGACTTTGCATCCTTCACCAGTGTCCACAAAATTTGTTTAAATCCCAGCGGATGTTAGTTCATGCATTTTATCACAATGGTGGCCAATATTGAGAGTTGTTCCACAGGCCATGATGTTAAGCCGACAGGCTAAACTGCCTTGGGAATTCTTCAGAGAGCTTCCTAAGGCTCTTAAGTCAGTGGTCCCCAAGTTTCTGGCTTTTCCTTCGGCGAGGGAGCGGAGGGTGGATGGTTCCGCATGAAGAGTGGCCAAGCAAGCGCCGAGCTCAATTTGCACGAACCGCACATATGCCCACCTGCCGCTTGCACGTATGACCTGCAGTTAATTCCTGTTACAGTGGTACTGGATTGGTTTTTGTTTCCGTACAGGCACCAAAACAACGGGGCGGTCATTTCTCGCTGTGGGCAGCCTGAGGTCAGCTGGTGGGGCTGGAGAAATGCTGACGACGAACATCTTGTCCAGTCAGTGGCCAAAGCCTGCGCCTCCGATTCCAAGTCGAGCAGCGGTAAACTGGTGAATGGGAACTGCTCGCGAGAGTTCTCCAATGGGGGAGACTTCTCCGACGCAGAGTTTGGTAAGCTTGACTTCGTAACTTTGCTTTGTGTCCAAAAGGTTGGCTGTCTACGCAATTCAAATGGCCAACATCCACTGAGGCCAGTCTTCCCAGGTAAACCAAACAGGAAGCAGGACCTGAGGAGCTATTTGGCAATAGCAATATATACAGACTTAGACTTACATGCAGCTTCACGCTGCTTTCCAGCCCCCTCTAAACGATTTACAGAATCAGCATATTGCTCCCAACCATCTGGGTCCTCATTTTACTGACCTTGGAAGGATGGAAGGCTGAGTCAGACGTGAGGATCGAACTGCTGGAGGCCGGCAGTTGGCAGAATTAGCCTGCAATAGTGCCCTACAATCCGTGCACCACCACAGCTCTTACTTCCTACTTCATTGTAAAGCCACATGAACAGAATCTTGCAAGTGTGAAGGTATAAATCTCCCACCATCTCTTTTGACAAAGTTTCTTTCCAAATTGTCCTGCTGCACGTCCATCAGTTCTGCCGCTCCCCTGCTTGTGCTCACTATGAATTCTGGAAATAGCAGCCCTGAACATCTGGAGGACTCCAGGTCAATATAAGGCAGTGTCTTGCAACCTTGGCAATTTTAAATTGGGAGGACTTCAATTCCTAGAATTCCTCAGCCAGCCATGAAGTCCACCCATCTTAAAGTAGCTGAGATGGAGAAACGCTGATAAAATGGGCGAGTCTTCCGGAAAAGGAGGCCCGTTTGTGCTAGCTACCTTGTACTTTATCTCTCTGTTTTGCCTGTTTCTTCCCCAGATTCTTCCATTTCCAATGCTTCGGGAGCAGAAAGCTTAGCCATCCAGCCTCAGAAGCTTTTGATCTTAGATGCACGCTCCTATACAGCCGCAGTCGCCAACAGAGCCAAAGGAGGGGGCTGTGAATGTCCAGGTAAGATTAAATTCGTCTCTAGGTGCTCATGCATTTATACACCCCAGGAGGCAGAGAGCATGTTCGGTCTTGGCCTTGATGGCTTCAGAAAGGTAGACCAGGAAGAAGGAAGAAGGATCTGCCCTCAACATTTCCCCCCGCCCCTTCCTGTTGCAACTGATGCCAGAGAGGGCGGAGCTGGGATCCACTCCCAACTGGCAGCTGCCATAGCAGCTGACACCTTAGCTGATACTTCCCCACTGTTACTTGCTCACAGAGCCGATGAAGCCAGGAAGGCATCCAAGTTCATTCGCTAGCAATCAGAAAGATTGGCTTTAGATCCACTGTTATTGATGGAGCCTACTGCTCCAGTCCCAGGGCAGGAGTTAAATATATGGTCCCTTTACGTTGTGTCAGAATGATTGCCTTGTGCTGTCACCAAGAGGCAGGAGGGGGGCTGAATACGGCCCCAATTGGTTGCCAAGCGTGTTTCCACAATAAAGCTTATGATTCGGTTGTCCCGGCCTCTTCTGAGCCGCTTTCTCTTCTCTTTTCCGCTTTTGAACAGAGTATTATCCCAACTGTGAAGTGGTGTTCATGGGAATGGCTAACATCCACTCTATTCGGAAGAGTTTTCAGTCACTGAGACTGCTCTGCACGCAGATGCCGGACCCGGGAAAGTAAGCGGCCCCTCTCCCCCACTCCTCCCTTCTTGCCTTAGTACAAAAGTCTCCGATCTTGCCCACTGAATTGCCCAAGTAGCTGGCTGGAAAATTCTGGCAGTTGAAGTCCTTGACGTAAGACCACAATTGAGCTGGAAACCGCCGTTGCTAAGCAGGATAGTTGTGAGTTCTGCCCCATATTATGACCTTTCTTGCCCCAGTTCTTAAGCCCCTAGTCACACAGTTGTTAAGTGAATCCGGCTCTCCCCATTGACTTTGCTTGTCAGAGGGATGCAAAAGGGAATCACGTGATCCTGGGACGCTGCGACAGTCATAACTATGAATCGGTTGCCAAGCATCTGAATTTTGATCAGGTGACCGTGAGCATGCTGCAGTGGTCATAAGCCTGAAAAACGGCCATAGGTCCCTTATTTCAATGTTGTCGTAACTTGGAACGGTCACTAAACAAAGTATTGTAAATCGAGGACTACCTATAAACATTTTCCCTGTCGCTTCTTTATCCCAGAATCCTTTGCCCCCCCCTCCCCCCGCACTAATCTAAGCCGAGCAGCCATCCTCATTCAGGTTGTCCTCTTGTCTGCCTCTGCAGCTGGCTGTCGGCTCTGGAGAGCACCAAGTGGCTCCAGCATCTCTCTGTGCTTCTGAAATCAGCCCTGCTGGTGGTTCACGCGGTGGACAGAGACCAGCGGCCTGTCCTGGTCCACTGCTCCGATGGCTGGGATCGGACCCCGCAGATCGTGGCTCTGTCCAAGCTGCTGCTGGATCCTTATTACCGGACCATTGAGGTTTGTCACGCCGGAACAGGTCTAGATCGGGGACACCATCAGCTTTGGGTTGAGAAGAGGCTTTGAGCTAGAACGCTTGTGGTGGTGCTCACTGGAAGAAGGGAAGGCAGAGTAAGGAGGTATTTAGAGAGAGACAAAGTTGTGTCCTAGGAAGCAGGTGAGCGAAACAGGTGGAGACCGGAAAGGACTTAGGTTAATTTTGGAGAAGGCCAAGTGACAGCGATCTGGCTTTTGTACACGTAATCAGAAATAGTTCACACACACATCCCTCTTTGTTGCACTAAATCAGCCTCAGTGAGGTTTTGTGGTGGTTTGATTCCATGTAGATCAGGGGTGTCCAACCTTGGCAAGTTTAAGACCTGTGGACCTCAACTTCCAGAGTTCCCCAGCCAGCATGGGGAATTCTGGGAGTTGAAGTCCACAGGTCTTAAAAGTTGCGAAGATCAGACGCCCCTCCCCATGTAGATTGTCAGTGGCATGGAGGGCTACGGTTGCTCCAGGAGCTCAAAAGAGGAGGGGCTTGTTTCCCGCAGGGTTTCCAAGTGCTGGTGGAGATGGAATGGCTGGACTTTGGCCATAAGTTTGCAGACCGCTGTGGCCATGGCGAAAACTCTGATGACCTCAACGAACGCTGCCCCGTGTTTCTGCAGTGGCTCGACTGCGTCCATCAACTCCAGAGGCAGTTCCCCTGCTCCTTCGAATTTAACGAAGCATTCCTTGTAAGTGATTATTTTTCCCGCAAATAATTCCCGCATCAACAGTTTTAATGCGTTGAGTCTACACAATCTGGCTGAATGTCCAGATCCTACCTTGGGGGGGCTTCAGTTCAGCTCTACTGTTTACTCTGGCAAAAAAATAAGAGTTTCGAGTGATGAATCGCCGTTCTCAGGCTCTTCTCTTAATCTTTGACACAGTTTGTTCCAGTGTCGTGGATTGTACATTGTGTAAGAGGAAGCTGCACCTTCTGTTGGCAAAAATTTTGCAACTTGTGGGTTCCTTTGAGATATTCTCCAGCAAAAGAACTGTTACAACGGCAGGCTTTGCAAATTCTGAGGCAAAGCCTCAAACAGACAAAACTAGAGGAGTTTGCAACCAGTTCTCAAATAGTTTGAACTTTCACAATTCTTTGTGTAAGCTCCCAGTGAGACATTTCATTTGAATAATTTGTCATCCAAGAATATTCTAAGTGTTCCAAGTGAGTGATAAGATCTATTTAGCCGCAGTTTTGGTGTAGGTCCAATCACTGTCCAGTAGGACTTGGACTCTATAGAATTGTGGGTGTTGTATACCAATTCCTAACACAAACTATCAGAATGAGGCACATCTTAAAAACAGAAGTTTAACATTCCGGGGATTTTTGTACTTTTTCATTATCTTATTTTCAAGCACCTCTTGAACAGGACTTAGATAATAGTGCACGCTTTATTCTTCTTTCTTTGTACTTCCTTGAACATTTTGGAAAAAGTTCATTTCATCAAAGATGGAGAAGGCTGCCATGGGGCCAATGGTTGAATCCGTGCATGCGTGTATTTCTAGACCTTGATGGGCTCCAAGTAAGCGAGTGGATATATTGTCTCTCCCTTGGCGTACAGCTTTGTCAGCCCAGGTCCCAGGACTGTCCTTTCTTTTAGGTCAAGCTGGTGCAACACACCTACTCCTGCCTCTTTGGTACATTCCTGTGCAACAACGCGAAAGAGAGAGGCGAGAAGCACACCCAAGAAAGGACCTGTTCGGTGTGGTCTCTGCTGCGAGGAGGAAACAAAGCTTTCAAAAACCTGCTTTACTCCTCTCAGTCCGAATCTGTATGTACTGGTTTTTATTCATTCTTTAGTCTTTCTTCCAAGGGCCCTAAGCGCCCCCCCTCACCCCCAGCCCACTTTTCCCTGTTTGACTCTCACAGTTGCAGGTTCAGCAAAGGATGCAGCTGGCTGTCAGGCCCCCAAGCCCAAACACAAACCCGACTAAGTTCAACCCTTTATTTGCTTGCACCTAAGGGACAGAATCTTGCCAGACTAAAGCTATAATAAGGGACGTGGTGACTCAGTGGCTAAGACGCTGAGTTTGTCGATTAAAAGGTCGGTGGTTCGAATCCCTAGCGCTGCATAACAGGGTGAGCTCCCGTTACTTGTCCCAGCTTCTGCCAACCTAGTGGCAGAAAGCCACTAGGTTCGAAAGCACATAAAAAATGCAGGTAGGAAAAGTAAGGACCACTTTTGGTGGGAAGGGAACAGTGTTCTGTGTGCCTATGGCATTTAGTCATGCCGGCCACATGACCACGGAGATGTCTTCAGACAGCACTGGCTCTTTGGCTTTGAAACAGGGATGCGCACCGCCCCCTAGAGTCAGGAACGACCAGCACATATGTACAAGGGGAATCTTTACCTTTACCAAAAGCTATAACGTCTAACTTAATAGATAACAATATGGCAGGCTAACTCTGCCCGCTGCTAGGAGTTTGATCCTGACCGGTTCAAGGTCGACTCAGCCTTCCATCCTTCCGAGGTGGGTAAAATGAGGATCCAAATTGTTGGGGGGCAAGAGGCTGACTATAAATTGCTTAGAGAGGGCTGTAAAGCACTGTGAAGTGGTATATAAGTCTTAAGTGCTATTGTTACATGCTGAGAGATTCTAGAACAGAGGTGGACAACTATGGAAACTTTACGATCTGTGGACTTCAACTCCCAGAATTCCTGAGCCAGCCATGCTATAGACTTATTGTAGTCCAAAGCTCATAAAAGTTGCCATAGTGGCTCACCCCTCCCCTTGAACCTCTTCCTTCCTCCCCCATTCAATTAGAGACTGTGCATTCTTCTAATTTGGTCTTCTCTCTCAAATGCACTTCCTCCTCCCTGGGAAAGCACAATGCTCCTGCCAGGATCGCCCCCTCCCCTCCTTCTCCAGGTGCTTATTCCATCACACCGACTGAGGTCATCCAGGAAGCCACATAGTTAGTTGGTGGTTTCTTCTCGGGCCTCCACCAGCCTTACCTAATTTATTTTTCTGCATTGGTGCTTTATTTGTTATTTCTACCCTCTTTGGAGTAGGGGGGATATCGCTTTACAGTTGTACCCGATTAGAGGAAGGCAGATTTTTTATTTATGGCTAATATTTTTGTGCATCTCTCTCTACGCTCAGCAGCTGAGAATTGCATAGACAGAAAATTGAAAAGAACCCATTGGTGTTAAACAGTATCTTTCATACTGATGTTGACCAGCAGGGGTCAGGGCCAAAATCTTAATATGCTTGAAATTTTTTCCCCCAAACTTTGAGTCAGTAATATAATCAGAGAAGGAAAAATCCGTAACTAAAGAAATTACTGTTGGTACATTTTATATGGAACCACTGGGAGACCTTTATAACTTTCCACCCCTCAAGTGAAGGCTGCTTGAGCATGCTCCTTTGCTTCTACCCCGAAAATAAGACCAGGTCTTATATTATTTTTTGCTCCAAAAGTTGTATTAGGACTTATTTTCTGGTTACATCTTATTTTGGGGGAAATACGGCACTAATTGCATTCGTCTGGCTGATGATCTTAACTGGGGCTTATTTTGGGGGTGGGCAGGGCTTATATTACAAGCATCCTGAAAAATTATGCTAGGACTTATTTTTCGGTCGAATCTTATTTTCAGGGAAACAGGGTCTCTAATATAATAAATCACAATGTACATGACCTCAACTTCGTAATGCTTTACCACTGCAGCCTTAAATAGAAGTCGTCCTCGACTTACCACCACCATTGAGCCCGAAATTTATCTTACTAATCGAGAAATGTGTTAAGTGGGCTTTGCCCCATTTTACGACATTTCTGGCCACGCTTGTTAAGTGAATTGCCACAGTTGTTGAGTTAGTCACACCGTTGTTAAGTGAATCTGGCTTCCCCATTGACCTTGCTTGCCAGAAGGTGATCGCATGACCCTGGGACACTGCAACCATCATAAATATGAGGAAGTTGTCAAGCATCCCAATATAAATCATGTGACCGTGGGTATTCTGCAATGGCCACAAGTGTGAAAAATGGTCATAGCTCACTTTTTTCAGTGCCTTTGAACAGTCATTAAACAAACTTACAGTTCGGCTTGGGCTCAGTCTCTGGTCGTCTCTCTTAGGTGCTGTATCCTGTGTGCCATGTGCGCAACTTAATGCTGTGGAGTGCCGTGTACCTACCTTGCTCCTCACCTTCCACCCCTGTGGATGATAGCTGTGCCCCTTATCCCGTCCCAGGCTCCAACCCTGAGGATCAGCCTCTGAGCAGGTGAGCCCGGATTTCAGGAGATCTGCCATGCTCCTTGCACTGTCCACACGTTGAACCAACAGCAACAGTGTATAAAATGTACTGGTTTGCAGAAAAGCACCCTGTGCTATGACTGCTGACGTTGCAACTGTTGAATGTAAACTTACTCGGAAGTTAAACTTACATTTTAAATTTAAAAATACATGTATTATTGTTTTATTCTAAAAAGTAAAATACAAAACAGAAAAACAAACAAACGAAATGAAACAAGACAAAAGCATACATTCAACCCTAACAACAAAAACAAAATAAGGTACAAAGGAAAAAGAGGAAAAGTGTTCAAGTAAATTTAACATTTAACAGGTAGGGTCCACCCTGGCTGGGTGCTGAAAAAAAGAAAAAGCAGTAATTCTCCCCTTTTACGTGTATGTGTGTGTGTGTACTGGTATACACACACACACACACACATGTAAAAGGGGAGGGAAATTTACTGCTTTTTCGATAAATGGATGGATGGATGGATGGATGATGGAGAGAGGGAGGCAGGGGAAGCAGTCAACAGGTTAAGTTAAACATGACATTAATCTCCAAATCCCTCTGTTAACCATCTCTTATTATATTTAGCGTGTAGAAAGTCCACCAACGGTTTCCAGCCTCTTATATAAGAGCCTTATAAGAAAGTTAAACTTACCTTTGATTGCTCTCGCTGTTCTTCTGCAGGCTACCAAAGACCAGATCCTTCGACAATCTGACCACAGCCTGTGACAGCAGCGTAGCCACCACCAACCGGCGTAGCAGCGACCCCAGCCTCAACGAGAAATGGCAGGAACATCGCCGATCCCTGGAGCTCAGCAACCTCGGGAACCCGGGAGACGACCTCTTTGAGAGCGAAAGTTTGGGCAAGCAAGGCAGGACTCTGATTGGAGCAGAGCTTTCGGTAGCGGTGGCCGAGGGGCAGATGGAAAACATCTTGCAAGAAGCCACCAAAGAAGAAGGGAGCCTTGAGGAGAATATGAGGTGTAGTCAGGAAAGGGCAGGGAAGGAAGGAGAAGGGGATATCACGCTAGAGAAGGAACGCAGGACTGAACACCTGGCTGGTTCTGCTACTGTTTGTGAAAAGTCCGACGCGGATGAAGAAACCTCCTTAGACAATCCAGTTTCTAATCAACAGGTGGTATCACAGGGTGCTTCTGAGCTCCAAGGGCAAGAGGAGGGTCACCCAGCTGTCCCTTGCACAGTCCAGAAGCCAACTCAGGGGGGAGAGCTGCCACTTGGCTTTTGGGACAATCTTGGAAATAGCGAAGTTTCAAGAGAGGAGGAAGAGGAGGAGGAGGAGGAGGAGGAGGGTGATAGTAGTAGTTCAGCAGAAGCTGAAAATGCTCCTAGTCCTGCCCATCCCATCCCACCGTTGCCTGTAGGACTTGAGGCGGTCACACCAAACATGGAGAGCTCGACCGAGACCTTAACAGAAACGGGAGCCAGGGCCGAAAGGGTACAGAAGGTGGCTTCCCATTGGCATCATCCCGCAGACAACAGTGTCGGCGATCTTTCCCAGACTATGGAGAATCGGCTGGAGAGGGAGGACTTGATGGACGCGCACAAGTTGGCCGTAGCTCTAAATAGGACTCCTTACAGCAGCAACCCTTCCCCGTGTGCCTTGCCTTTAACGGACTATAAAGAAGTGGTGTGCAATGGAGACTTGGCATCCGAGAACAAGACAGCCGAGAGCCCGGCAGGGTTTGTTGCTCCTAAGAAATACTCTGCGCCCAACGGGCACTGCCTGAACGGGGAAGAAAGCAGGGTGAAAGTTCCCGTTGGCCGGCAGATCTCCACCGCCAGCTGCAGCAGCTCCACCCCGCTGCATCTAAGGAACCTCCACCACAAATGGGTTCACGCCATCCCGGGTCGGCCGCAAACAGCAGGCAGTCCGGACCAGCCTGCCCGGAATCATCTGGATGACGACGGGATGCCCATCTACGCTGACATCATTCAGCAGCGCCTCCGTCAGATTGAAAGTGGGCACCAGCAGGAAGTGGAGAGCTTGAAGAAGCAGGTGCAGGAGCTGAAGAGCCGGTTGGAAAGCCAGTATCTGAACAGCTCGCTGCGCTTCAATGGGGAGTACGGGGATGAAGTGGTAAGTATGTACAACCGTTTCTTCTTCTTCTCGGCTTGGCTCCGCTCATGCCAACCCAACTGCCTAGGACAGAAATGCAGCACAGGGAACAGCCCCAAACCAAAGGCTGCACTGGACACATGCGGCCCATCGATGACTTATCACTGATCGAGTTGGTTTATTTATTAAATAAATACGCTGCCCCTCTCGCTGTTGGAGCAACTCCGAGCGCCTTACAAAATGGTGACAAGGTTTAAAAGAAAGATAGTATGAAACAATTAAGATTAAATGAGAAACTAAAAATTTAAGAGGATAGGCGGCATGGGGGGGGGGGAGAATATCTGTTCCCCCCCCCCCCAGCCCCCTCAGCATAGAGCACATGATCTCCAGCACTGAAAGCCACCGAGAGGCACCCAACTGAAACAGCTTTCTGGTTTGGTCCTTTGGGATGAATTCTTAATCATTTGGAGCATCTTCAGGGCTATTTAAAAGGCTAACTACTTTATTTTGAAGGGGGTGTATGTATTCCATCAGTAAATGTTTTGATTGGGAAGAGATATCATTTTTAACAATGGCTTCATTTAATTCTTTCATTTGTAGAAGGGGTGTTTTTCCATCATGTTCAGTCTCTAACTGGTTCCTCCCATTTGATTAAGGCAAACTTCACCAAATCAGGTTTGTCAAATTAAATTAGAAATTAAACTGAACAGAGGATTACGGGAATTGAAGTTCACATGTCTTAAATTTTGCAAGGTTGAGAAATGCTGACAAGGAAACTGGGATTAGAAAGCTAGCTGGCTGATTTAACAAGTTAGTTAACAAGTTAGATCAGAAGCAAGTCTGTTAAGTCATCGGAGTAAGACCATCAGCTGGCCAGGATCCACTCCCTGCTGAATTCTTTGTCCATGTTTTCTCAGTATACTTTCTGCTGAGGTTGTTTGGTTTTCAGATAAGCAATGTGTATCTCTTTCACTCTAAGGGATTTTTTTAAATAGATGGATGGACAGATGGATAAGGACAGATTGATAATAGATGATGGATGGATTGATGGATTGATGGACAGATAGATAATAGATGATGGATGGATGGATGGATGATAGATAGATAGATAGATAGATAGATAGATAGATAGATAGATAGATAGATAGATAGATAGATAGATAGATAGATAGATAGATATTTGTGATATATAGACAGACAGACACTTGTCTCAGTGTTTTGGGGGAGGCCGTGTTCCAGAGGTTGATAGGATCAGTTTTCCCACCCCGCTTTTCCCAACCTCTGATCTGATTGCTCCCCACAGCAGATGTAGAAGAGGCCCTGTTCTCAGCTGCTAACCCCTTCCGTGGACTGGGAGTAGGTTATGCTCAGCTGTGTTTGTTTGCCAACAGACTTCAGTGCCTGACTCAGAAAGCAATCCGGATCACAACTGCTTGTCTCGCTGCAGTACAGAGATTTTCTCTGAAGCCAGCTGGGAGCAGGTGGATAAACAGGACACAGAGGTACAGGCCTCCATCCATCTCTGGTGCCCTCTCCTTGTCTAATCAGCATACGATATACTAACAATGCCGCTCTGTGATTCCCTCTCTCTGGTCCTAACACCGGTCTTGATAAGCTTTCCTCCTCGACTCTGCAGCGGTCTCAAAAACTTTTCCACCTCTCTGCCCATGTCAAAGAATCACTTGCTTTCCGCTCCGCATCTTTGGGAAATGATGAGAGCCATTTGGGGATTTGGGCACATGCCCATGGACGTATGCAGAGGGACGGGAGTGTGTGACGGTTTTCTCAGAGATCGAGTCACCTGGGTTTGGGATTTCTCTGCCAGAAGAATCTTCAGGTGTTTTTTCCTCCTCCTCCTCCTCCTCCTCCTCCTCCTCTTCTCTCCTCCCTCCCAAACCCTGGAGCTTCTCAATCCGTTTGTTTTTCCGCTGTTGTCTCGTTGCTTTGGTGCTCACGTGTCAGTGTTACATTTGAAAGCAAGGGCTCTCTTGTCTTTGTAGGTGACACGGTGGCTGCCCGATCACCTG
This sequence comes from Masticophis lateralis, assembly GCA_030761175.1. NCBI lineage: Eukaryota > Metazoa > Chordata > Lepidosauria > Squamata > Colubridae > Masticophis > Masticophis lateralis. The sequence goes on along the minus strand of JAUDYJ010000014.1, from coordinate 13,523,629 downwards.
GCTGCGCACTGTTACGGCTGTGACAGTGTCTTCTGGCTTGTCAGCAGAAAACACCACTGCAGGTATTGTGCCTTCAATGCAGCCTGCCTTGGTGCCACCAAGACAGCACTTTGCAATTCCCACTAGGCCTTTGGACTTCTGGCCAACATCCTTCCCTGTTAGTGTAGCTCCCTAGTGAAACATCCAGCTGTTTGGCAAGTAGGATAGCAGACAGATGTTGCTCTCCGGTGCTTCCACCATCCTCATCGGCCGATAGTAAATAACTATGTAGCTCTCTTCACTTCCCTCATCTAATCTGTTTTTCTGGCTTATGAATAAAAATGCAACCCTCTTCTGTTGATAGAGCATACTTTCAATTGTTTCAGGGTGTTTCTATTGGAAATATTTTCAGATCCCTGCAATAATGGATATCTGTATTTTGTCTCCATATTGCAAGGGGGGGAGCCGAGGCCAAGAGTAGCCTGCCTGAAAGCAGCCCATTTGGTTCATGTTTGAAGTAAAGGTTGGGCTAGAGCCTTCCTGAGTCTCTAGTTACTGGTTAATTGGAAGATCATCTTCCTAGTCTTTGGATTTCTGTTTGCGCCCTGAGCAGCAGCTCCCTTGTTGGGTTTGGCCATCATTTTCCACTAGTGACCTTAGCAACTATGACTAGTGTCCAGGGCCCTGGACTCCTTGGTGGATCTCTAATGAGAATTTGTTGTGAATCCTGATTTAAAGCTCATGAAGGCTTCTTAGACTTTGGATTCCTCTTCTAGTTAAAGAAGAGCTCTCACTGGGGACCACCTGTGCATGAGTTCTTGCCGTACCTCTTGACTGGAAATAGAAGAACTCAGAGTAGCCGCTATGTAGAGGTATCGCAGACAGCCTCAACAGATGGTTAACATAGGTCTGTAAGGATCTTTGACCTGAATGTGTTCCCCAGAGCTCATCATGCAGAGTATTTCCTTATAATGTATGATACAGAGAAGTGACCAGTTTCTTTTAAGAATGCCGCTCGCAGGCAAGTTGGGAAGCCAAAGCCCTTCAGACACCGCTGCATCCTTCATTATTGGCGATGCCGCCTGAGGTTGCCAGGACCTGCAGCTTGCAACATCTGGAGAGCCGCAAGTTCCCCACTCTAGGCCAAAACACCCCCAAAGGCATCAGTGGTACTTTTTAAATTTCTCTGGTTTAGTGTCAGCTCTGAGCTTTTTCTCCCCTCCCTGCAGGGATCCCGAACGTGTTGATCAGACTTGGTGAGCATTTGCATCGGCCTCTTGTTGTCTTGTCCGCATTTCTCCGATCAGCTCTCCAGACTAACATTTGCCTTTTTTCCCCCCTGCACTTCCTTTTTCCCAGAAGTCATGAAGCGCAAGCAGCCGATAAGATGTGGAAACCACAGCTTTTTGTTTAACATTGGGAGCTGCCAATGTCTTAACCTGCGAAATGTTTCCCTTGCAACAGCAGCTGACTTACGTACACTGCTTCATCAGATTATTTTGGTCTTGGTCTTGTTGGTGTCATGGGGCAGCTGATGGTAGCTCACAGGTTCTGGAACAATCAGTCCCAAATAAAAGAGCTAAACAAACTTTAACACCAAAGGATAAAATTTAGGTAAAAAGTAATGGTTGGGGGATAAGGCAATATTGTCCATAGTTTCACCTTTGCTAGTCATGTGGATTATCAAGGACTCTGTCTTTCTATCAGTCCCAACAGTCAATTTTAGGATTTTGGCAAAAGGAAAAATTTGTGGGCCTGAATCTTCTTTGGGAGCAATATGATCTTTTTGAGATATATCCAGGCAGGATCCTATAAACAGCCTCTGCTTCTCAAAATATCTCAGAAATAGCCCCTCGCCCCATAGCAGGAGATTCTGCTGTGATCTCTTTCATCCTAAATCAGCAATGCTGATTTAACAAAAGAGTTACTTTGTAGGATTGCTTTTGCTTGGGATTATGTTTTTCTTTCCCTTTTACCAAAGTTCCCCTCCAACTGTTCTTGCAGTTAGATTTCAGATAACATAAACAAAATCACAGCCAAATATTAAAGTTTAAATCAAAAGGGGGAGGACTTGTTTTATTACATCCTTTTCTCTAGCATCACATCTCTCTAGGAAAGCCGCATAAGGTATGGAATAAGACTTGAAACAGAAAAGGCTTTTCTCCAGTCATTTCTCAGTTTTAAGAAAGTGGTGCCATAAGCAACGGGGATTGCCCTTGCATTGTCTCTGGTGACCCAGTCCAGGCGCATGTGCTAAAATGCCCCTGCTGATTGACCACTGGCCAGTCGGTTCAGCTGCTCACGACACGTGGACTGCATCTTGTTTTCCCTTGCGGCTTGCTGTGTGACTTTGCATGGCAGATTCACGTTTTCTCGTGCTGAAGTCTCAGTGGGCTACAGGGGACTCCCTCCGAGTCCTAACAACTTCTCTCGGGCAATGTGATTTGCTTGCCATCATCAGGATCGGTTGGTGGTTGATGTTGGGGAATCATCTGGAGGCAAGTGCCCCATTGTAGCCAGCACAGACACGTTGATGATCCAAAAGGGATTTTATGCCTCCTGTTCACTCCTTCAGCTCCTGACCCTTGCATTGCAGGAATAGGCCCATCCTTGAAGGGAAGGAACTCAAACCTCTACTCCTGGGGTTCTTCTCTCTCCAGGAGGACTCCTTTCTGCCTAATTTAAATCAGTCTCTTCTTGTTTAGAAATTTCGTTTCTGTGTTGTAAACTCATGTTCATGTTTTCTTCTTCTTCTTCTTCTTCTTTCCGTTTCTGACTGAAGGAATTGTGGAAATGTGTTTTGCTCCAGCTGCTGTAACCAGAAGGCACCGGTCCCCAGCCAACAGCTCTTCGAACCTAGCCGGGTCTGCAAAACCTGCTACAGCAGCTTGCACCCCAGTAGCTCCAGCCTTGACCTCGAACTGGACAAACCCATTGCTGCCACCTCAAACTGAGGCTCCAGCCTGGAAGGAAAGCTGGGAGGAGACAAAGCTGCCTTTGTCCCTTGAAGGAGACATACCGATTACCGGTGGACTGAAGCTGGTAGGATTGGAGGAGCTATGCACTTTGAGCTGGAAGTACAGGTTACTGCTCAGAGAGAGAGAGAGAGAGAGAGGATGATGGGTAGGTAGATCCTGGTGGAGCAGGAACAGTCCTTCCCCACTGTTACTTCCCATTCCCTTTCCATCCTTCTCATGTAAATTTAGTGTGGATTTTGCAGGAAGACCATGAAAGAGGTCTAGTGGGGGAGTCTCCCTGCCGTGCCGTTGAAGAAGTGCGCCCGCAGGCAGGCTGTTCTCCCTTTGTGAGAGGAGAGGAAGGTGAATTGCCAGAGAGATTGTGAATACCTGTAGCATTAGGACTAGTGCTTTCAGTCACTCCTGTGACTTCCCAGCAGCCCCATGCTGTTTGGAGAGTTGTTGCTGCTAGAAGAAACGGAAACGGCCTTCTCAAAAGGACTCTTCCCCCTCTCTGTCCTCCAAGAGCGGGCTGGATTATTCCCGTTGCCCAAATGCAAGGGGTGGATTGCAGATCTCCACGCTGGGCAATCCTCTGTGGTCAAGGGCAGAGAAGCCTTGGCTAAGAAGAGATGCCTGCTTGCTTTGAGGGGAAGCGAGAGGAGAAAGGGGTGGCTTTAAACCGTCACCCCCGATGTAAAATTCTGTACATCCATTTTTATTTTTATTTTGTAAAGGAATCGGTGCCTAGGCTTTGACAGTAGCTTTTGAAATGCCTCTCCTTGCCCCCATTTTAAACCTAGTTTACACAGAAAGTAGAGCTGCTTCACTGCACTCAGTAGACTTTGTGCAAAGTCAGGTGGCCTAATGGCATCGAGGTGTCCTTTTCACAAAAGAACCCCGTGAAGCAAGAAGTGGGATGGTTTAACTTTGCTCTAGAGCTGGTTAGAAAAGGTGGGTTTGCTGGAAGCCCCCAAAATGAGGCGTTAGGAAAAGACGTGACTTGGCCAGAACAATCTGAAACTGTTTTCCTCCCGCTAACTTCATTAATGTCATCCCATCAACATTTGATAGAGTCCTCCTATTTTTCTAAATTTTGTATTTTGCCTCCTTCACTCTCTTTAAAATGTGCTCAGTTTATGGTTTTGAAGTGGGAGGAAGAATAATAATAGTGAGTTTATAATCTGTGATAAGATGCTTGAATCCATTCAGAATCAATTCTCTTCTTATTGCTCTCGCCTGTTTTGTCTTGGAGAACTTAGATCGGTACATGCCATTCCTGTCTTTCTGTGTCACCACAGAACATCTTCAAACATCTTCCATATATTTTCTCTGCAACATTAATTTTCACACGATACAGATCTACACCCTGGCCTGGGAGGTTCCCACACCCAGAACTGCCATAAACTCACAATCCTGGCATGAAGCTCTGCAAGAGCCATAAAGAGCAAGCTACACAGCAACGGGTGTAAAAAGAACAAGAAACACCAACACAACAACACCTCCTAAGCTATTCTAAGCGTTTGTGCTGTAATTACTAGACTGGCCTTCCAAAGGAAAACTGGTTTAGTGAGCCTGTTGCCAAGGAGGAAATATAAAAGTGAGGCTTGTCAAACAGTTAGTTTTCATACTGATTCCAAGAAGGAAGATGTTTGTCAGTCCATTTCATTCTTGATGTTTCGATTTTCCCAGGTTGGTTGTAAAGGATGCATGCCTTGCATAGAACAAAATAATGCAGGGAAGACATTTGAAATTAAGGATCCAAATTCCAGGAGCGCATAGCCAGAGGCGCCATCTCTGGCTTAGTGCAGGCAGGGTGTAATTTCTTGGCGCTCCTTGTCTGCTTCCAACTGGGAGGACCGGTACAAAATTTCAATATGGTTTTCTCCGCACCCCACCCCTAATAAGGAATGAATGCTCTGGGAAAATCAGGAGAGGTTCCAGGTTGGGAATGTGGAAACAGGTTATTGAAGTGACATACAGAAAGCTGGCTAAATCTATGCTTTTCCAATACAACTGGTGTGCAGCAAGACATTTTAGAACAAGCAAAAAAGAATAACAAAGGGGAATGGTATTGTGTGATGCACTTGAGCCAGTGTGATTTTATGGTACAAACAGAAGGTCTAACGTTCAGCAGTTCGTAAGAGGTGCCAAGGGGTTCCAATACGGGTTTTGGGGGTCTGTGATGTACAGTGTGAATAAACGCTTGCAGCTCTTAGTCTTTTGAATCAATGGAGCACTTTTTTTATTCATATTTTGTCCCGTTGGATGTGAGTGAGAGTGAGTGAGAGGGAGAACAAATGTACTGCATAGATCTTCTAAAGAGGAGCAAAACTACTTTTATATTTTTCACTTTTTGTCAAATGTAGACTTAAATACTCTAGAATGATTAAATATATAAATAAAAATGAAATAAACTTTAGAGATTGCACACAGGAACAATTGTTGAGCTACTTCCTAATTTTTATCTGCCCCAATCCTTGTACTGTTATTTCCTCCTGCTGAAATAGGTCAGTCTGGAGGTTTCTCTCTTGCTCAAACTTTCCTTAATTTCAAGGCCATCACATTTAAAAGCTAACCAGGTAAATTTTATTTTCCTAGATATGGTAGCTGTAAGGAATCCTTATATTGCTTGATGCCTAGACCAGATTCCCTTCATTTCTCATTCTGGAATAAGCTAGTAAATCTTCAGTGGGAGTTTGTTGTCTGTTCATGGTTCCTATTGTTTTTCTTCCTTGCAAAGTTTACGGGTTTGAAAAATTTGGTCTCCTTCTTTGGGATGAAGGCTGGGGGGAGGGGCAGGGGGAGGACTTGAGTCAGTTTCCTGAGGATGTTGAACGTGGTTTGAAAAGGTAAAAGCACTACAATCCTCACTTATGGAGAGACAGTGGTACGTCCAGTTTAATGACACTACAGCATCACTTTTCTGTATTCCCAGTTAATTGTGCTAATCACACCTTCCATCGTTGGGGTTTCTCAAGCGACACAATTCATATCAATAAACCAAGAACTTTTTATCAGCATTTCCAGTTTCTCTGGATTTCCAATTGCCAGGAAGCCTACCTGGCTGAAAGGACGGTAAGTCACTGAAGGTTTTATGGAAATTTCTTCCAGATTACTGAGCCAGGCAACGGGATGAGTTCTGTTGGGGATATGGGTTTTGTTTGGGGTGTGTGTGTGTTATTGTTTAACTGGGACATCATGGGTTTCTCTTCTTAGGATGGTTTTAAACTTTGTGTGCCGCCCAGTGTTACAGTAGCAAGAACAAACAAGCCAACAAGCCAGCTAGCTCCCCGGATGAGTAAATGGCAACCAAAGGCTTCCATCTGAGAAAGAGGGTTTAATGAAAGACTGAACATTCACAGGAAAAGTTGTGCTTCATGCTGGCATATGACTTTTGTAATGCAATTTGTAATTTAGCCCAAGTTCTTTTGTGTTGGTTGCTTTTAGCTGTTTTTTGGAGCAACATCCTTTTGGAAAAATTGTTCTTGGTGTTTTTTGTTTTCTTTATCAAAACAACATTGGAAAAGCAAAGCTGTTCTGCATCCTGTTCTCAACACTAGCCAGGCATCTCCCATTCTTGTTCTCATACTTGATGTCAGTAACTCAATTATTACGTCAGGTATCCATTGATATTGTGGATGTATCACATCCCCTCATAACTTCTAAACTGTACTATCCCTCACTAAACAGAGGCATCCACTTCCCCTCAGCTCAATAAAAATTTAAAAGCATGTTCCCTGCAAGCAATACTTTGATCCTCCATATCCATATCTGCAAGTAATTCCAGTAATTTGGAACTTGCTTCATCAGCAACAGCTGGCCATGGTAAATATTTATGCCATTTAAAGTTATGGAAGCTTTCATGGTTGATATCTAGGTAAAAGGAATGCAGGAACTCAACTCAAAAGGAAATCAACAGTGGACCTTCATGGGGAAAAATGTGGAATACAGTAAGGCAGAAGAGTCAGAATAAAGTTTATTTTTGTGGAAAAATATATCTCCACGAAAAGATCTATTGCATCAAGCTAAGCAAAGTCTGGTCCACCATTAACAAACCCAACGGGTATCCAGTTGTCTCCATTTGGTTACTATAGTTTACATTCCTATACCAATTAAAATAGTTTAAAAAATGAAATAAAAAAAAATAAGCTGCTTTGAGTGCTTCATTACAATGTGCTCTGTTGTTTGTATCTTTAAACTGTAATGCTAAATAGAAGAAAGGCTGCCAGCAATTAGTAGTACTACCTATACAGGTCCAGTCCCTTTCACATGTGTTATCCTTCAACTACCACCGCCTAGTGTTCTATGAAACATGAGAGTTGAAGTCCAGCACTTCCAGAGAGCAAGAAATAGAAAAGATTGCTTAAAATTACATATTTAAAGTAGAGTGATGACACTGTTTCTACTTCAAGAATTATTTTAAAAAGTCAGATTGTGAGTTCAGAAGCCAGCTGACAATTTAACGTACAATAGAGGTGCTTAATGTTTGAATGTTGTCTACATGGGTCCTTTCAAGACTTGTTTTGAAAAGAAAACTTGAGACTCACGTATATGCATACATAATACAGACACACTTCTCATCTAGGTCATATCCTTCACCAGATGTCTTCTTTCGCATTCTTTGCTACAGTCCTCTCAGAGAAGGATACCCATCATAAACCAAAGATTTATCCAGGGAGGCTGCTGTAGAATTGTAAGAACCAGCCTTTTCTTCTCTGTCCACAAGGCAGACGTCCTCCTGACACCACCTGCAGAAGACAGAAGAAAGCCTTCAATTTAAAACTGGATTTCTTAGTTTCAGGCCCCATCTATCTCAACATTCCTTCCTGTTGCTATGACTGAAAGGTGATGGCACCTCTTGGTACCGACGCAGGTCGGTGACAATCAACATTCAATAAGAGTATAGAGCAGAAAGCTCTGATGGCATCTGCCTTAGGAACAGAGATCAGAAAACCAGATAAACAAAGCTGATCATTTTGAGCAACTGTAAATAAATTATTGCATACCCCAACAGCCCCCAGCCTTTTGGGCACCGGGGACCGATTCCGTGGAGAGAGGTTTTTCCGTGGAGCAGAGGGGGCATGGTTTCACATGCATCGTGTGGATGGGACTTCACTTGTTTGCATGGCCTGATTTCTGGCATGCCACAAACCGATGCCAGTCCACAGACCAGGCATTGGAGACCCCTGGTGTACCCCCTTGTTAGTACAGAGGTGAGTGATTTTTCCAGAATCCAGGAATGAAACTTGCTCTCACAACCAGTTAGAAAGCTGCCCATATCACTGCAAGGATGCACTGAGGCCTTTTGGTGACCAGGCCTTGCTTGGAATATTGGGGGCGGGACCACTTCCTTTTTTATGTAAGTTGCAAGCCTGAAATTGTGTCATCTAAATTTTCTCCAATTTCAGAAGAATAATTTTGGGCCTCGACGGGATTTTAAAGGTGAAAGCAGCAGCTGCCGTTATCCCAGAATTTGACTCCCATTTCTACCCTTAATGTTTAAAAGGAGGGCAAGTAAGGGGGAATCCCATTTGTGTCACTAAAAATCACACCTATGTTCAGGGGGGCTGTGGAGAACACATTGTCCCCATCTGCACTAAGAGGATGTCAGCTGCTCTTTGCAGGGTCTCTGTTCATTTTCCCTCTGAACTCCAATGAGTTCCTTGGCCTCGTGGAAGCTGCTTGTCTATTCAAACTGCCCTTTCTCAATTTTCAGAGCAGCTGCTCAAGCCATAGTAAAAACTTTCCCAAGTTAGTGTGTGCAATCTTTTCAGTTTCTCAGTCTTTGCTTTGGTGTTAGATTTAACGGATACCTCTGAGCAGCATAGATGTTTGTGGCCGATGCACCAGCCCTGGCGGCATGCTCCAGTAGAAGGACTCCTGTGGGAATTAAATACATAGTCTATGAATGTTTCTGATTTATCTTCCTAACAAGATCTACCCTGTAACCTGAATCGGCTCCACATTTGACCACATGGGGAATTCTCCACTGTAGGGAATAATTTGCAAGCTCCTTTTAAAGTCTTCCTATTAATCCCTGTTAGCAGCATTCCAGGAACCATTTCTCCTAAAGAACGGTCTTCCTGCTGCTTCTTTTGCCACTGCCAAGCTTGGGTTTGGGAGAACAGTTTGCAGCATGAGCTATGGAATTAGGAAAGAATCCCGAGCCTGTTCAATAATCGGAAGCATGCCTGGGAAGGTGATGCAGCAGCTAAAGGCGACAAATCAGAGGCTTGGCTGAGCTCCTGACTTAAAACTCCCAGGTTGCACTGCTTCAAATCCCACGTATAGAAGAGAAGAGTAATTTTACTGATGTTAAATTTAATCCCAGCTCAAAATCTGTGGGTTTTCCTGCCTCCTTGATCAATTCAATCTTGCACTGTTGTCTTTGGTGTTTTTACATTTCTAACAGTAGCACACCACTGCCATCTTCTGTTCGGTTTTCTGTATACTCCATCACCCCAACAAGAGCCACTTTCTGTGTGCTTTTTTTTTTTGGCTACAGAATCCTCTTTTTTTAAGCATTGCATACAAACTCCAAATGCTGGGTTGTTTCAGAGGATTATCCTTCAGAGTCTTTCTGAGCAACACTCAATGTCCTTCTGAGCAGCATTCAACAATCTGAGATGATTTTATGGTAAGGAAGCAAAATATTTTTAGGCAATTCTTTCATTACCTTCATAGATCCATGCCAGATCATAGGCAAAGTCTCTCGCTGCAAGCTGCCAGCCAGCTTCTCCCTTTGAGTCCATTCTTCGAACAAACTGCTTGAGTTTCTGCAGATTACTCTGAATTATTTGCACAGAAGCCTGCAGTTCAGACTGCCGGTTAGCTGCCTCCAATTTGGCCTGCAAGGAAACCCAAGTCACAACAAACACACATAATAATTCACAGTACTTCTGGCTGGCAAAAGAACTCAGCTGCTACTTCTCTGAAGATAGGATTCTCTATTCCCCCCAAGACAGTTGCAAAAAAATAAGGATAGGTTTAGTGGAACCTCAGAATGAACTGGTGACCTACACCTGTGGAGAACAGTGTCCCAGCTTTGTTCAGGCTAAGGACTGCGCTGGTCTTTTGAAGGTTACATATCCAAAATTTGTGGATGGGACTAGTACGACTGATCTTAAATCATTTGCACTTCGCTAAAATGTACTTCATACAATGCCTCCCCAGTCATATCTTCTGATACATTAAATGTTGTTCTGGAATTGTCATTTTTAGAGGTCTCGGGGTCTGCCTGTGCTTTAGATTTAAGACCCTTGGACTGGTTTCTATTTTGGTAGATGAAGGCTACATTTTTCAGCCCGAATGGAGGCAAAATAAGAAGTCAGTATATTTGGACTGTGCTACTTAAAAGACCAATTTCTGTCGTGAACCAATTTCTCTTAACTTTGAACAAGATGAAATAAACTACGGCAGAGTGAGTTCTGAAGGGGCAATAGCACAAATCAAGGTCAATAAAGACCACCTCAGTTTTATATGAGGCCGTGTGAGCCTGTTGCTTCTACTGGGTGCATCTCAAATGTTAACATTTATAGGTGGTGTGACAAACTCAGGTAAGGGTGCCTTCAGAGAGCCTACCTGGGCAGTGGAGAAAAAGACATCCAGCGCTTTTCCTTGGCTCTTGAGGATGCAGCGCAGAATATCCAGGGACAGGATGTTTGTGGTTCCCTCCCAGATTGATAGCACCTGGTGGCAAAAGAGAGGCAGAGCTCAAGATTCAGATGCTAGAGCAACAACCTGGAGGGGTAACTTGGGCTGACCAAGCATAACAGTCCCAAAGTCTCCCAATAGCTTCCATGATATTCTCGGGTTTTCCATTCCTAGTCTAGCCCTATAAACACTCAAGGATAAGGGAATTTTCCCCCTTCTATAATGAAAGTTCTGTACTTTAAAACCTTTTATGTGGTCAGAAAGATCTTGTATATGTTATTCTCATTAGAATTGCTCCAAAATATAGCAGTTCTCAGTAATGACCTCAGAAATGTTATTTTTAAATAGTTTTGTTTGTAAGTGAATTTTTTTTCTTTCTTTTTTTGAATTTTGTAAAATTCATTTTTAAAACATAAAACAACATCTTTTTGGAGCAAGAGTTTGGCCTGGTATAACAAATATAAATTCCCAATTTCATCAATTAGCATCTTAAAACAAACAAAAAGAACAAAAAGAAAGAAAAGAAAAGCAACAACAAAAAAAACAATAAATCTAAACCCAATTTTTATCATCCAATCTAACATCTTAGAATAATAACATTTAAGTTTTTACTATGTAGTCACCCTAATTCTTAAACTTCAAATTCAAACAGCACTTTATAGTATTCATTTATCATTTTAAATAATCAATATTTCACGTATTTTCTGTACTTCAAAGACCCGAATCAAATCAATATTTCTTTTAAAACACATCTAATAACCAATATAAAGTATTTCATTCCTCTCTGAAAGACATTTTAAAGTCAGTATCCATTCGTCAAAAGTATCTCCTTCATTCCTCCTAGGTTTATTTTTAGCTGGATTGCAGTTTAATTAGCTGATTTCCAGGGATGCTTTCGTCCACTCCTAACCTTGTTTATTGTTCTGGATCAGAATTAGTTTTAACTGCTTCCAACATTTTCTCCTTCACTCCTCCTAGTTTTATTTTTAGCTGGATAACAGTTTTTCAGCTGCCTTCCAGGGATGCTTCCCTCCACTATATTTCGCTGGCTCACAGTTTAGCTTTAACTGCTCCCCAGTATGTCTCCTCCTCTCCTCCTAGGTTTATTTTTGCTGGATCACAGCATAATAAGCTGTTTTCGAGTGATTCTTACCTCCACTCCTTACCTTATATTAACTGGTTCGCAGTTTGGCTCTAACTGCTCTCCAGCATTGACACCTCCACTCCTCCTAGGTTTATTTTTGGCTGGTTCGCAGCTTGATTAGCTGTTTTCCAGGGATGCTTACCACTACTCCTTACCTTATATTAACTGGTTTGCAGTTTGGCTGTAACTGCTCTCCAGCGTTGCCTCCTCCACTCTTCCTAGGTTTATTTTTAACTGGTTCACACCCTCTAGGGATGCTTTCCTCCACTCCTAATCTTATATTTAACAAGTTCACAATTTAGTTTTTACCATTTAATTCCCAAAATCATACTTCTTTAGCAATGTAAGATAGTAATACGTTAACAAATCATATTGTTATTCAAGAATTCATTTCCATTCTCTTGTTTGCTATAGAAAAAAACATTTTAAAACAAATTTCAAATCCATTTTCTATAACCATTAAAACACGTATTAATATTTTTTAAAGAATTCTTTCAAAGTATTCACATTTTTTCTATTAATCACATTTCTCGCTTTAAAAATGAGCTTGTATGAATAGTTCTTAGTATTCAGAGCTCCATTCACATTTTCTTATTTTCTATAAAGCACAATATTTTTAACCATTTTAAAGAAACAATTTTCTGTAATTGTTAAATCTATCAGTAATTCTTATTGGTAACCAAAGATTCATTCATAGTCTTCATATTTCTTATAGCTTACAGCATTTTAAACCAAGCTTATTAATTAAAAAGAAAAAAAACTTTTTTAAAAAGAAATTTCTTTCAAAGTATCCATATTTTTTCTATAATAATATTCCTCGCTTTAAAAATCATCATCTATAAATAGTTCTTAGCAATATTCAGACATCTACATTTCCTTACTTTCTATAAAAAAAGAACAATTTTCTGCAATTATTAAATATATCAGCAATTCTTATTAACACTCAGCAAATCATTCATAAAAGTAAGGAATGAGATAGAAAAATAATACAGAGCAAAAAAGAAAAAGGTAAAAAGAAAAGAGAGAGAGGAGAGAGAAATTCTCTTCCTTACATTGTCTAGGGATCTTGTTACATAAAAAACATTTACATCCATATTAATCTAACTATGGTGTTTTTGTCATCCTGTCCAAACTCTCTTCTTCTTCTTTCTTTTTTTCCCTCCTTTTTCCTTTTTTTTTGGGGGGGGGGGTTGAAACAAACTTTATTAAATTTAAAAAGATAAAATTATACAAAACATTTGAAACCTTAAAAATACAATCTACAATACTAACAAACAAACTAAATATACATAGTGTATATAAGTACAAATTACACAATAGCCTTTTTTTTCTTTTATCTTAATGACGGTGTATAATTATCTCTTTTAATTTCTTACTAAATGTTGACTTTCTTTTCTTTTCCATTGATTTATCCATTCGTACCATCTGTCCTATACCTTAAAATACTGTGAGTCTTCCTTATCTTTTAAAGTTAATCTATTCATCTCTGTGTGTATGTATGTATGTGTGTGTGTGTGTATGTGTGTATATGTATATGTATATGTGTGTATATATATATATATATATATGATCATTTGGTCCCTCTTTCTCCCCCTGTCCCTACAGGACAGGGGAGGTCCGCAGATCTACCGGCGGGGGCTTGGTGGACGGGATTTTTGCAGGGCTCCAAAGAGCCCTGTTATTTCCATGTCTGAATCGCCACGGCAACAACCGGAAGTCTTAAGTGAATTTTTTTTCCAAATGCACTTGGAACACATTCAGGTGTTATAGAATGCTATTATTGCTTTTTCAAAGGCAAATATTCACTATAAGAGACTGCATTCCTTAAGAAAGAACTTTCTGAGTATCCAGAGGCCTGAATTTCCTTTTCCCCTTTTCTTCATGATCTCAGAACTCTGCGATAACAAAAGGAATGTCAGGAAGAAAAAGTGAAACAAAGGAAATAAGGTGCAAATTTCTCTTCCTGCTTTTTTTCCCTAAAATAGCAGCAGGATGCAAGGAAGTAAAAGAAGGAGTAAAAAACAAAAGAAACAGTCCAGTGCTTCTTTACCTGGCTATCCCGAAGAATAACAGGTAAGCCTGTGTCTTCCATGAAGCCCTGTCCTCCAAAACACTCCAGGCCTTCTGAGTTCATAGCGATCGCCTGAAACACAAACTGATTTGTTTACACGTCTGACAAATTTGCCAGGCTCCAGATACGTAAATGTTTGAATGTTTTTGCTTTTGTGTATTTGATCTTTTATCTAAGCCACGTTTACTTGAGGGTTCAGGGGCCTGTTTGCTTATGGTCTTCTGCCAAACCAAATAACCAGGATCCCACAGCCCCTCTTCTGATAAACCCGATGCATTCAAAGGCATTCTGCCTTCATGAGTTTGTGACAAAAACTGATGCCTTTGAATAAACGCTGTTAGAGGAAGAGGGGCTGACAATGATTCCCGATTCTTTGATCCCGTAGACTCTGGCCCTGTATAGGCGCCCTCTTTGCCAGTCGTGGACACCACTTAGCCCATGGCATCAAACTGAGCATAACCTGCTTTGCAGTATAGAGCTTAGCGAGAGGGGTGAGCAGCCTCAGCAGGTGCTTCTCCTGCTCCGTCGCCATCTTCGTTTCTTCCAGGCCAAGCAGTCTCGCCAGCTCCATTATCAGCAGGAACGCTGCTTGGATTTGCACCTGCACAAGTGGGAAGGCAATTCATCTGAGCAAGACTGGTGTCTCGAGGCCGGCAACTTCCTCCCTTCCTCCTCCTGCTTCCTCCCTCTACAATAATCACACGGCAAACTACAAACCAAGGTTTGCGGGTGGCAATGGCTCTTTCCCTGTGTGTGGCAAGTTCCTGGACAAATCCCTGCAGTTCTCTTGGAAAGGATTTCGGAAGTGATTTGCCCTTGCCTGCTTCTCCCTAGGGCTGAGAGCACGTAACTGGCCCAAGGGCACCCCGCTGGCTTTGGACTTAAGGTCGGACTAGAAGTCCCCATTTCCCAGCCTTGTGCCCTCACCAGTACAGCAAACTGCCTCTCCTTCCATAGTGAGTTAAACTTTCCGAATCTTACATGCTTCATTCTGTTGTTAAAGTTCTCCAATTGTATGCTTCTCTCCCTACACTGGCATCTGATTCCAAACAATAGTAGGAGAACATTCTGGAATCTTTCCCAAGTACCCCTGGACCAAAGAGGGCGTGTGCTCACCTCCATTCGTGCCAGAGTTTGCATGTGCAAAGGGTGATCTTTCAGGGGTTTTCCAAAGGTTTCCCTTTTCATGGCGTAATCCCGTGCCAGGCTGACCATTCTATGGATGGGAACAAAGCCAACAGGGATTAACTGCTGCCTTTCCTCCTATTTTTAAAATGTATTTCTGCTATTTCCCAGCATTTAATTTCATTCTTTAATTAAGGCATAACACTGCAACAGTAACAGAGTTGGAAGGAACCTTGTAGGTCATCCAGTCCAATTCTTGCTCTCGCAGGAGACCTGTACTATTTCTGATATCACCAAAGTCAATATATAATGTTATACACTGGAGGGCTATAACATTAATATAATAAAAATGCTAAGAATTTTTTCCTCTTTATCAATCCAACCTCTATAATTTCTGTATAACAAGAAATGATTTCCATTTCTTGCTATACAGACTACAGGAACAGCTTCTCCACTCAGGAACTTATTGCCAATATTGGAGAACAAAATGGGTATTTTCTTTTGGCATATTCTTTTTTCTTAAAACAAAGTTTGCAGATAGGTGTGTCACGATGTTGAAATGCTTAATACACCTGAGTAATCTTCTACAGTTTGCAGGAAGTTGATCAATATTTTCAGGTGATGTCATCACATCTTTAGCAATTTGAAATTTAGGACATGCCAAACTACATTTTCCCAATTGTTCACACTGATTTAAGTTTGCCCAATTATCCTTGAGATAACAGTAGAACTGAATTACTTTTAATTTTGTCCAGATATTGCTTTTCATAGTTGCTTTTACTTCTCAGGCTTGAAAATCACCTTCTCATACTTCCTGCTGCACCCACAGCATTATGGATCCTAGCAATATTCAACATGTTGGCGATGTAAGGTATCCCCTGGCCTTCCGTAGAGATCTGAAAGAAACAAGGAACAGCTTCAAACGATTTGATTCGGTTCTCCATAAAAACTTAATTGCAATTAATTAAGTGGGCAGCATTGGTACATTTAGAAAAACCCACAATTCTTAAATACTATTGTCAGGATCTGAGAAAGAGAAGAGCATTTGGCTTGAAGCAAAGGTAGGGAGACTGGACCTACAAACCAACCTTTCAATTTAAATAACTAATTCTAAAAATGTACAAAGGCTGTGTATCAGAAGGACCATAAAGCTGAGTACCCACAATTCAAGCAAAGGAGCAACCTAGGATGCTAAAACCATGTTTGCAATTGAATGCACTGAAGAGGCCTATTGTACCATCCTCTGAGGTCAAAACGTTTTGAACCCTTGTTCAGAAGTCTCAAGCTTTTTTTTTTCTGCTAACAGTTTTAAAAACAACAGAAATCGTTTGAAGTAAGCCGCACCAGACACTAAAGGGGAGGATCTTCCCCTGCATAGCTTTTCCACCTACTGGTATAAATCTGTATGCTAGCTGGGGAATTCTGGGAATTGAAGTCTACATATTTCAAAGTTGCCAAGCCTGAAAAAGACTGGTCTGAGTGAGCCCTTCCACCTCCCTGATTCTCTCCTTTCAAAGTCAGCGGCCTTCCCTGCCTGTCCGCACTCTCTGTGCTCCTCGCAATGTCCTGAACGGAGGAAATACTTTCCTCCGTGGTTCCTACCAGATGTGCTCGAGCTCCATCCAGCAACAGCTCTGCCGTTGGCAACCCCCTCGTGCCCAGCTTCTCTTTCAGCCTCTCGATTTTTATGCCGTTCAGCTTCCCATCCTCATATGTTTTCAGGTAGAAGAGCGAGAGGCCTCGGGAGCCCTGCCACACAGAAGATGCTAGCGTCAGACCAAATAAACGGAGCTGGAATTCAGACATTACTGACCGTGCAACTACTTGCAAGCTGCTGTTTCAGACTCTTTGGGTTGGCCTGGGAAACTGACCTGTTTTACTTGCCCATCAGGGCCCACGATCCTTGCCAGGGTCAGCGCCATGTCTGAATCAGCCGCTGATGTGAACCATTTGAATCCGTGCAGGCTGTAGGAGCCATCTGGAAGTTCCTTTGCAACAGTTTCTGTTCCACCTCCTGGGAAAAAAAACCACATTTTTGGGCTGGGAATTTTCCCTAAAAGAGGACTGATGACCACTGGTTGATTAAATTTTGCTTCTGCTTTTCATTCGGGAGTTTATGGTGACCTTCGCAACTCCCTCTTCCTATTTTCCCCAGCACAAACCTGTGAGGTAGGTTGGACTTTTAAGTGGTAGTGCTTGCTCAAGCAAACAAACCTTTTTTTATAGCCAGACCAGATCCCAAACGTTGAAACACCAAAATGCCTTTTAAAAATGCAATACTTTCTCATTAATGTCAATCCCTACTTAATAGCCTAGCGATTAAAGTTTAAATTAGCCGGCAGTACAATTCCTCTGCCTCCGAAGATGTGTCTCATCAGGGATATTGGATAATCCCTGTGTGAACAAGGTATCTGATTTTATCTGCCATCTGTGATTGCAGAAGCAACTGCACTGATGATTAATCTAGAAGGCGATAACTTGTATAGCCATTGTGCAAGTTGTAGTTTATAAATAAATAATTGCATAAATAAATTCAAAATGTAGCAAACCTCCCCACAAAACATGCCTGGAAAAATAGCCTAACATGTGAATGTAACTTCTTTAAATGCAGACTGTTGAGTAAGTCAGCCTACCCAAATACACTCTTATTCGCTAAACTGTATTATTTCAGAAAGAAAGGATTGAGTCTACCCATGTTGCACCTCCTCACCAACATCAGAGCCGCCTTTGCGTTCAGTCATCCATTGGCCAGAGATCCAGAATGTCTTGGGGTCACCTGATGTCAAACGAGCATAGGCTTCTTCCAGGGGTTTTGGGATACCTAAAGACTGTTGGAGTTGCAAGCAAGAGACGAAAGGCAGATACTGTATATAGATGGAGGGAGAGATGAAATATCTGTCAGCCTGGCCTTCAATTCCTATGTGAGATGCAAGAGGACTAAAAGTACACGGTGGTCACCATCATAATCATAAGGTGTAAAGTAAAAGTTCCCCTGCACATGCATGCTAGTCATTTCCGGGTCTAGGAGGTGGTACTCATCTCCATTTCTAAGCTGAAGAGCCAGCGCTGTCTGAAGACATCTCCGTGGTCATGTGGCCGGCATGACTCAATGCCAAAGGCGCATGGAGCACTGTTACCTTCCCACCAAAGGTGGTCCCTATTTTTCTACTTGCATTTTTTACGTGCTTTCGAACTGCTAGGTTGGCAGAAGCTGGGACAAGTCACGGGAGCTCACCCTGTTATGCAGCGCTAGGGATTCGAACCACTGAACCGCTGACCTTCTCAGCATCTTAGCCACTAAGCCACCGCATTCCTTCATCATAATCATACTTGCATCTAATATCAAAAGCAGCAAGATAGTCAGGAACCCTGGCACAGAAGGATAGCTGCCAAACAGGTTCATGGCAAAAGTTGCTGAGCAGCAAAGTTAGGCAAGCTGGCATCTCCAGAGATGTTACACCCTCAGCTCTCAATGGTCATGGCCTAAGGCATGCTCAGAGGAGTGGGACAATCACCAAGGCCTTGGTACTATATCGAACACAACAGAGGGGAACCAAGCAGGAATCAATTCCAGAATCAATTAGCACACAAGACTCTGAGCTGGATTAACCCATGCAGCTACTCAGCCAGGGGCTTCCAATTAAAAGACCCAGAGGTGCCGCAAGGCTTGCAGTAATTTCAGGCAGCTGGCAACTAAGTGCTACTTTAACAGCACTTAGTCCACTGCACCACCAGGCTCTTTCCTCTTTCCCTCGGGGACCCGTAGCATTCCGTGCCTTCCCACTCTAATGGGTCGGGTAGATGTAACCGGCAAGAAATAGTCCCTCAGATAATCTGGTCTGCACAGGGTCTGTTTGGGGTAGTGCCACCCCATCCAGGACCAAAGATGGCAATTCTCCCTGAGTCAACGAACATAATTTATTATTTATATTTATTTATTCAAGATAATATATTTGGCCACCCAATTGATTCTTGATGAATCTGGATGGCTTACAAAGTAAAATGATCTGGAATTGGAGCCAGATCCTGGGACAGTATTATTAGGGTGTGGGAGGAAAATCCAACCATCCTTCAGGGAATTTTTTGATGGTGTAGATGGAAAGAGCTATGACTATTTAACAGGTACAAAATGGATGTGACTTTCCAATTTGTTAGCATAAAACAGAGGGATAGGGGATAGGACAGAGAGATTTTTACAAATGTTATTAAGGACACCTGGAGGTTTTAAATAACTAAAATGGTCACTTAGTCGAACCATTTGCAGCATTAAAGACTTACCTCAATTAGTTTTGCTGCTCCGTCAGTCATGGCTACAGGGCATCCATAGGAAAAAGAATGGGACGTAAAAAGATACACCTTGGCAATTTGATAAACACGGCTGCAAAAAGAGAAATACATGAAGGTGTACTTGGCATGCCTCCCCAAAACGCCTGTATGGCAAATTTGAAACACTGGAAAAGGAAAAGGACTTCTGAGGAAGCAGTTGGTGAATTGAAATTGACTCCCTGGAGAGCAGAGCCCATAACTGCAACAAAATGAGGAAGGAGCCAGCTTCTCAGAATTCCTGTCTAGAATTCTGAACAAGAAGAGGACTTGGGATCACCCACATGTATTCCGGATAGCAGCTCCCCACCAAGAGAGACCAGAAGAGAATAGACTTCCACAGATTTAGAGCCCTGGGAGCCAAGCCATCTTTACTCAAGCCATGGTTTCTGGGTTTTGGCTTCTCATCCAAGAAGTTTCTTCAGCTCTGACTGCTAAAGATTCAGCTTCTTGGATGAGAAGCGAAATGTCTTCAAAGAAAAAACAGAAAGTCCAGTTGCCTCTTGAAAAAAAACACCTGGATGACTGAGAATCTCCATAGATGACAGGTCATAAGATTGATATGGAAAAAGATGTTATACTGGATTTACAAATCAAAACAACTTGGCTTAATAATTAAAAGGGATCTACAAATAGCAAACTAGATTTATATAGCTTTCTATCTTAGATTTACAATGAAAATGTGTTAAAATGTAAAGGTGCTTCTGAGAAGAGAGTGAGAAATAAAATTCTGGGACACTATTAAAAGCAGGGGGGCCCAATCTCTGGCCATGGACCAGTATCTTTCTGCGGCTCATTTCTAACTGGACCATGCAAGCGAGTGAAGCTTCATCTGTCCTTGTGTGGGATCTAGATAACACATGAAATCAGTCCCCCCTCCTCCCCACTTTGGGTTCGAGGAAAAATTGTTTTCCATGGAAAACAATTTCCAAATAAAGGGTTGGAGACTGCTGATTTTAAGGGTCTAAAGTCCAAAATCCTGGTATCTCTTAATGGACTTTTGCTAATGACAAGGCTTTAAAATTGGTTCATAGATAAGAGATAAGGGAAGAAAAGACATTTTGTTGAAATATCAGAGAAATTGCTAATTTATTGAAGTTACTGAAATTGTTTGTAGTTGTGATGAATTGTGATGAAGTCATGTCTTTATATATCTTTTCTTTTTTTACTATTTAAGTTGGTGGATTATTATTAAACAAAATAATAATTAAACAAAATCAAACAAAAACCCCACCAAACATTAAGCCATGCTAAGATTCAAGAATATGCAAAAGATACCCAAACAGGTTCATATGGCTTTGCATGGCTCCCATAAACCACAGCAGTACCTCCAACAGGAATATCTCCTTTTATAACCTTCAGCCACAAGGCTCTCCTCAGCAGAGATGTCCTTCAGCCTCTTCCAGGCTGGGCAGGTGGTCACTTGGTCCACACGTTGTCCCCAGGCATCAAAATGCAATAATCTAGGAGGGTTTAGCTCACATTCATGATCCAAGAAGTCAATTTCATCTCTCACACGTGCTCCGAACCGTTCCAGGTCAACATTCACCTCAGCAAACACCTACAAGGTCAATGCATAAATATGGAACATGAAGAGGTGGTAGGACAGGTAGTTTTGAAAGGAACAAAGGAAGCTAAATTAAAGGGCTGCTGATTTCTTTATTTGGCCAGCAGTTTCATCTGGTGTTGCTTCTTCAAATAAACTATGTTTGTGGTTAGTTCTTAGAACAACCAAGTCACCTCTCACTGTCTTTCTTAAAGAACACCAGAATATATATGGGCTCAGTTTCAAGCTCCGTTCACTGTATTCCCATCATCCTTTTCCTGGATAAAACAATTGTTGAAAATACAGCATTGAAAACGGATAACATGAATCAAAGTTTTTGATGGTTCTTCCAAGGCCTCCGGAGCTTGTTTAGCTCTTTAGCGTGAGTGGGAATCTAATGCATGATTTGTCTTTGGGCAGCTGGAGGAAAAAAAAAATATATACTGTTAATACATTAAATGTACAGCTAGTCCTTGACTTATAAGCATTTGTTTAACAACAGTTCAAAGTTATGAAGGCCTTGGAAAAAGTGACTTATAATCTTTGAGCTGCTGGTGATATGGATGGTTTACTTCAGTGGTGAAATCCAAATTTTTTCACTACCGGTTCTGTGGGAATGACTTGATGGGCATGGTGTGGCTTAGTGGGCGTGGTTTGGTGGGTGTGACAGGGAAAGGATACTGCAAAATCTCCATTCCCACCTCACTCTGGGGCCAGCCAGAGGTGGTATTTGCTGGTTTTCCAAACTGTTCAAAATTTTTGCTACCAGTTCTCCAGAACCTTTCAGAACCTGCTGGATTTCACCCCTGATTTACTTATGGTGGAATATTACAAAGTGTGCGACATTTGTTGTACATAATGATTTAACAATTTTCAGGTTGCACTGCATAAGGTAAGGGTGGTAGAAAATGTTACTCACTCAAAGTGGCTGAGCCAGAACTCCAAATAGCCTCAGCCACCATGGCTAATGGTGTGAATTGCAATATTATAAGAACCACAGGTGCTTAACTTGTAGATGCTACAAGTTAAGGCATATTTTTGTATAATAATTTGTTTGCAATGCTATTGAATCAAATTGAAACTCTGTTGCTGTAATCTAATGAGTAAATTGGATCATTGCTGTTTTTTTCAAGGTTGCAAATTTGTGTATCCGGAATCAGGATGCTCATGTAAACGTTCTGTTCCATTCTATTTACCATCTCCCTCAGATAAGCAATGGTATGCAACATATATATGCCAAAGGTATTTGCTTAAAGATTTTTCCTTTTGATAATATTGCATTATACAATCTGTCTGAAGAAACAGCAGAGACAGCATATTCTAAAGGTAGTCCTCACTTAATGAACGAGGACTTAATCAGTGAGCGTTCAAAATTATGACAGGGTTCCCAAAAATGGAAATATCGAAGTTTAAAACTACTTCAGGAAAAACATGATTCCAACTCTTCCATCATAAAAGGAGATGGAGCTCTTTTCATGGCAACTCAGTTTACTCCCCTCCTCCAAACATATTAAGTCCCTAATCAATTTCTACAGATTAATATTCTTCTGCCAGTTTTCCTTCCTTCTCAGTACAATGTAAACTGCCCTGTCCTGTTTTGTAACCTCACACCATCTGGCTGGGGGGGGAAGATAATTGTACAGTAACACCCCTTTCAAGAATGTTGGAGGAGACACTCTTACACAAGAGGCAGAGATCAAGATTAATGGAAATTGGAGCTTTCCAGCTTCCTTGGCTCTGTCATAGAACCATCGGGCTGGAAGGAGCCTCGGAGGTCTTGTAGTCTATCCCCTTGCTCGGTTCCCAACTGGGTACGCATCTCACCCTCCTGTCTCTATCCGGTCAAGGGACTTGAGCAGGGGCAGGGGGCACAGGAGCAAAAGCGACCACGGCAGCAAAGGAGGAGGAGAAGCACCGAGCCAACCCTGCGGCCTCCACCGTCAAATCCCCCCCTGGCGCTCACCCACCTGGGCGGGCAGATGGGCTCTCAGGTAACCCTGGAGCAAGGGGTCTTCCAGGTACAGGTTCCCCGTCCGAGGCGCCTCCATGCTTGCACCCTCGAGCGCAAAATTTGCTCGCTTCCCGCAAAGGCTCCCGCTGGAGAAGTGCCGTGGCGGCCGGGGCGAAGTTTTGTCCTCCCGACCCTCGCAGGGCGGTCCTTCCTACACGGGTTTGAGGTAGGCGGGTGCCCCGGTGGGGGAGATTGTGACGGCTCGAGCAAGGCACGATTGCGAGAGCAAAGGATGGCGTTGCGAGAGCGACTCAGGGCTGGGCCAAAGAAGGGGTTGGCAGGCAGCTCTTCGGGCTGTTCTTTGCTGCGACGGGGCGCGGCGGGAAGCTCCCCGATTCATCCTCTCCCATTGCAAAAGAAGGTGGCAAAAAGGAGAGCCGTGCAATCTCTGCAGTGGCTCTGCGAGCGCAGCGCGAGCTCCCCGAAGTTCGCCCAAGGAGGAAGCGAAAGGCCACCCTTGCAATATCGCATCCAGTTTTGGTCGCCACAATGTAAGAAAGATGCGGAGACTCTAGGAAGAGGGCAGAGAAGAGCAAGGAAGAGGATGAGGGGACTGGAGGCTAAAACGTACGAAGAACGGTTGCTGGAATGGGATATCTCTAGTTTGATGGAAAGGAGGACCAGGGGAGACAGGATAGCAGACTTCCGATATCTAAAGGGCTGCCTTCACCTGACTTCTTCTGGCTATTCCTCACTCCAAAATTGGAAGGACAGACCTTTTGTTCCCTGGCTCGCCTGAAATATTAGTACTGCTTTACAAAGCCTCAATAAGACCACTCTTTGAATACATTAATGCATCCACTTTTGGTACCTGTATTATAAAAAAGATGCTGAGATTCTGGAAAGAGTGCAGAGAAGAGCAACCAAGAGGATTAGGAGGCTAAAACCTATGAAGAACGGTTGCAGGAACTGGGTGGGTCTAGTTTGATGAAAAGAAGGACTAGGAGAGACGTGATAGCAGTCTTCCAGTATCTCAGGGGCTGCCCCAAAGAAGAGGGAGTCAAGCTCTTCTCCAAAGCATCTTCTGAAGGCAGGACAAGAAACGATGGATGGAAACTCATCAAGGAGAGAAGCAACCTAGAACTAAGGAGAAGTTTCCTGACAGTTAGAACAATTAACCAGTGGAACAACTTGTCACCAGAAGTTGTGGGAGATCCATCACTGGAAGTTTTTAAGAAGTTGTTGGATAACCATATGACTGAAATGGGATAGGGTTTCACTTCAATCAGCTGTTCCAACTGGCTAATTGTTCTCACTGTTGGGAAATTTCTCCTTAGTTTTAGGTTGCTTCTCTCCTTGATGAGTTTCCACCCATCGCTTCTTGTCCTGCCCTCAGGTCCTTTGGAGAATAGCTTGGCTCCCTCTTCTTTTGGGGCAGCCCCTGAGATATTGGAAGACTGCTATCATGTCTCCCCGGTCCTTCTTTTCATCAAACTAAACATATCCAGTTCCTGCAACCATCTTCATATGTTTTAACCTCCAGTCCCCTAATCTTTGTTGTTCTTCTCTGCACTCTTTCCAGAGTCTCAACATCTTTTTTATATCATGGCGACCAAAACTGGACCCAAATTTTTATCCAGCTTGAGCTGAGAATAGAACTTTATTCTATTTCTTCTAACCAACAACCTTCTCTATTTAAGAGAAGAGTTCCATAGAGCATGTGCAAACAGCTTTTCCCCCGAGCTGGTCTCACATGACAGAGAGAATCAAGGATTTCAGAATGAGGAAGGGGGGAAAAATCCCAGAATTTTACGAATTTCACTTCCCAAATAAAATGAAAAGAGTTTTGATGTTAAAAAGAAAGACAGAGAAAAGCTGCCTGCCTAGTTGGTTTCCCAACTCCCTACAGGAAGAAATGTTATTTTTGAGCCACAAAGAAGTGGGGATGGCAGAGTGAGAGAAAGAGAGGAAAAAACAAAACAGAATTTTAACAATTGGGCCACTTTTTGCCTCCCAAATAAAACAAAAAGAGTTTTGATGCTCCAAAGAAAGGGAAAAGCAGGGAGCCCAGTCAGTACACAACTCCCTACGGGAAGAAATTTTATTTTAGCTATTTTTATCTTTCTGTTGGGAGGTTTATAGGCTGCTCTGAGCCAGGGGGAGATCAGAAGAGGCAATAAAGAAAAAGAAATCAAAGAAAAAGAAATAAGAGCTAAAAAGGCGCCTGAGAGGAGAGCTGCCCAGGCAGGGCTGAGAAAGGAATGAGGCGCCTGAGGGGAAAATGAAGGGAGGATCAAAATGGCCTCCCTGTTCCCGCCAAAATCCCCTCAGAGCTTTTTGAAAAGTTAGTCTCACTTTCTTTATTATTTGTAATAAATAGATATTCAAAGGAGATATTTATCTACCATTGCCTGCCCCTTAAATTATTGTTTAAAAAGATCACTTGGTTCTTCAGTTCTCTTATTAAATTATTACTGTAAAGTATGTTTTCTCTTCAATTGGCTATTCCTTACATTATTAAGCTTTTTATAATAACAGGCCACAAATGCAAAAGCAGGGTAGGATCTGAAAGAAGAAGAAAATGTTTTGTGTGCTTCATTCACTAAAAAAATTGAGCCTGTTGCCTTTTCCTGCCTAAATTTTTATCTTCCTTCAGCTGAAAAGAGAGCTTCGTCTGAGGCTTAACTAAAGTGGGGATGGCAGAGTAAGAGAAAAAACAAAATGAAACAAAACAGAATTTTAACAATTGGGCCACATTTTGCCACCCAAATAAAATAAAAAGAGCTTTGATCCTCCAAAGTAAGGGAAAAGCAGTCAGTATCCAACTCCCTACAAGAAGAAATATTATTTTAGCTATTTTAATCTTTCTGTTGGGAGGTTTATAGGCTGCCCCGAGCCCAAGGGCGAATGAGGGATGCAATAAATAGCAAGAAAGAAAAGAAAAAGGAATAAAAAGCGAAAAGAACGACTGAAGGGGGGGGGCTGGAGGGAGGGATGAGACACCTGAGGGGAAATGATGGCGGACCAAGATGGCCTCCCTCTTCCCGCCAAAATCCCCTCACAGCTTTTTGAAAAGTTACTCTTATTTTTCCCATTTTATTACTTGTAATAAATTGATATTCAAAGGAGCTCTCTGCCATTTAAATTATTGTTAAAAAGAGCCTTTCGTTCTTCAGCTCCCTATTGCTTAAATTATTGCTATGAAGTACATTTTCTCTTCCACTGGTTATTCCTTAAATTATTATGAAGAAGAGCTTTTTCTCTTTCATCACCTGCCCCTTAAATTATTGCTAAAAAGATTTTTTCCCCCTCTTCCCTTGCCTGTTGCATTGATTAAAAACAAATCAGGGCATACCATGCATTGGTTTAAGAAATCAAATTGAAAACATGTCAAATTATGTTCAATTAAATTTATTTTCACCCATAATGTCTTGTCTTTGTCTTCTTCTTTGTTTTGCTCTTTAAATGTTTTGAAACAAACTTTTAAACCTTTAAAAGAATAATAAAAACAAACAACCCCCTCAAAACTGAAACAGTGCATTTTGAATGTTCTGACAATTGCAACATTTTGCTTATTGACTCATACTTCATATTCAAGCCACACTGTCCTTTTTTGTTGTCTTCTGTTGCAGTTTATCCAGTATTAAATGTTTTAAAACACAAATTTTAAAGGTAAAAAAAAAAAAAGACTTAAAGGCAAAAAAAAAATGCATAAAAAACAGCAATGCATAATATGCATAGTTTGAAAAGAGAAAAATTCAGAGATATTTCAGAGGCAGAATTGGGGGACAAATATTCAGGAGGGTGCTGATGGCAATTTGTGCTCATCACAAATCAAAGGATAAGAACAGGCTGAATGCATGTTATTTGAATGCAAAAATTATATCAAACATAGAACTGTCTCGTCTTCCTTTAGGTTGTGACCCAAAAGCCAGCTCTCTAAATTAATATGGCTACGGCCCAAATCACGCACATCAGCCAGAAGCATAAAACCTTGAAGGTATGAAACTCCAGATGAACAAAATGGTTAGGAAAGAAAATTGGAGATTTGATTTTGAATTTGCTTTCTTAACAGACGTGCAACTCATTTTTGTCTGTCGCAGGAAACGGCCCTCTTTCCAAGCCGGATTGCTTCTGAGCAAGAATCCCTGGTTCTCGTGAAAAGGCTACTTGCAGTTTCAATTTCCTGCATCAGTTACCTGCGGGGTCTCTTCCCGGAAAGCTCTTATGGAACCTGCTATTTAGAGGGTAACCTTGTTTGCTGCCTTAACTCCCTAACTGAGATTGCTCTGGAGCAAGAACGGGCCAGCCGTTTGCAAACCTCCCTTTTGGCAGCAACCAGAGACGTCTCCAATGTGGTGGCCTAAACCTGTCACACATAAAACAGCCAAAGCATTTTGAAGATCCAACGTGCTAAATTTATTTGCATGTAAAAAGTGAACAATGTACACTGGACTCCCGGCGAAGCATTGACAGTTGGTTGGGGTAGCTCTTAGCAAAAGCAGAACTATAAATTATGTAGGTAGTCCTTGCTTCTATATAGCCCACCTCTTGACTTCATTGTCCCACATATTCTGGCCCCAGGACCCCAAATGATCTTTAATGGCATCAAGAGAAAATCAACCATTAATCACAAACTACGCCGGTAGAAAATAAGCTCGAGCTCCAACAATAATCCAGCTGTCTTTATTTATTTGGGTTTAGTTGTTTAGCCCAAGTTATGTTGAATCAATTTCATAATACACAAGTGCAAACTTGAGAGTTCTGAAAAGAGGTCATACAGGGAACACCAGATTTAATATATTTTGTTAATTATTAAGAAAATAATTATAGCAAGCCAGATATTTCTTTATTCAAAGTATGCAGAGGCATAGACATTATTTTCTTTTAAATCTATATGCATAAACAAAACATTTGAAAAGGTTCTGTGTAATTCTTGTTTAACTCTTTTAAAAAAAGAAATCAGAATGGAAGAATTACACAAAAAGAAAAAAGAAATCCACATTGTTATGAATCACGAAAGCATATTTATAATCTAAAAGAGAAAGAAATTTTTTAAAACATCCATATTCAATATTTTCAGGACATTTATCCCAGGTGTCAGATATCTACAGTGATATGTTCATCATGACATTATTGGACAAATTATGAAAACAATTTTAATTTCACACCCATTTATATAGATGGGGGTAGTATATTAAGAATTACCTTTAATTGAGAGAATAGAAGTTGCCAGAGATCACTACAGGTAGTCAAATGGTAAAAATGAGAATTGAATGCCATAATACTGAGCACCTGCCAGTACACTTTGAATATACAGCATTACCTAAAGGCTGTGGAAAACCAAAGGTATTATCTTTACTGTTAAATAATATGGATTTAATTTTGTATTCCTGTCCTTCGTTTTATTAGTGATCAGCTGTTACTTGCTACAGTTTTCCTCTCAGAGAAGGATACCCATCATAAACCAAAGATTTATCCAGGGAGGCTGCTGTAGAATTGTAAGAACCAGCCTTCTCTTCTCTGTCCACAAGGCAGACGTCCTCCTGACACCACCTGCAGAAGAGAGAAGAAAGCCTTCTGCCTTCAATTTAAAACTGGATTTCTTAGTTTCAGACCCCATCTCATTCATTTCATTTTCATTTTCATTTATTAAATTTCTATACCGCCCTTCTCCTGAAGGACTCAGGGCGGTGTACAGCCATCATAAAACAAAATAAGATACTAAATTTAAAAGCAATTTAAAACAAATTAAATATTTCGGCTGTTAAATTAAAAACCCACGGGTTTAAAACACCCCATTCCAATTTCTTGTTAAGCCAGTCCAGCCTGTTGGAAAAGCAGAGTCTTAAGGGCACAGCGAAAGGTACGCAGGTCGGGAATCATACGTATCCCCGGGGGCAGTTCATTCCAGAACGTGGGTGCCCCCACCGAGAAGGCTCTCCCCCTGGGGGTTGCCAGTCGACATCGTTTAACTGACGGCACCCTGATGAGTCCCTCTCTGTGGGAGCGTATTGGTCGGTGGGAAGCTATCAGTGGCAGAAGGCTGTCCCGTAGATATCCGGGTCGTAAGCCATGGAGCGCTTTAAAGATGGTAACCAACACCTTGAACCGCGCCTGGAAGGCCACTGGGAGCCAGTGCAGCTTGCTCAGGAGAGGTGTCACATGGGTGCATCGAGTCGCCCCCATAATCACCTGCGCAGCCGCATTCTGGACCAGTTGGAGACTCCGAGTGCTCTTCAAGGGGAGCCCTATGTAGAGAGCATTACAGTAGTCCAGACGGGATGTGACGAGGGTGTGAGTGACTGTGCGCAGGGCATCCCGGTCCAGAAAGGGACGCAACTGGTAAATCAGGTGAACCTGATAAAAAGCCCCCCTGGCCACAGCCGTCATAAGATAGCTGTGCATCCAGGATGACACCCAAATTGCAAGCCCTCTCTGAGGGGGCCAAGATTTCACCCCCAATAATCAGCGATGGAACTAGCTGGCTATACCGGGACGCCGGGAGCCATAGCCACTCAGTCTTGGAGGGGTTGTATTTCATACTAATTCCAGTTGACTGGCCAAACACTGGAGTCATACTAACATTAACTTTTATTTTAAACAGAACAGTTACCTCAGAAAACTCAAACCTCGCACGGGATAGCCTCCTATTTATACCCTCGGCTGTCAACAACACTAACCAATAGGAACACGGCTTGCGAGCAGCCAATCAACATACTCCACTCCCTTGATATGCAACACTCCTTCCCCCTAATTCTGAGCATGTGCTGTCATCAAATGCATGCGTAATCGTTCAGATATGCTGGCCATTGGCGGACCCTTCCTGATCTCCTAAGCTCCACCCCTCCTTGCCTGTCGGCTGAGGAATCAGGATGCTCCCTCTGGGTCTGAGTGTCCTCGCTTTGCCTCCTACCCCCGCTTCCGGTGGACCCACCCTTGCAGTCCGGTGAAGGTAAACCCTCTGACTGTCCTCTTCCTGGGGCTGGCGACCTAGGTGCTCCCTCTGACTCTTCTCTTCCTATAGTTCGTGACCTAGGTGTTCCCTCTGACTGTCCCCTTCCTGTAGCTGGTGACCTAGATTCTATGGGGTCAAGGTTCGGCTCTTCAGGGATCACCTCAGCTGTGCTGCCATGCTGTGGGCTCCTATCTTCTTTTCTACTCTCGCCGTGAGCTATCAGCCTCCGTTCCCTTAACTGGTCCTGGTGGCGCTTCCAAATTCTCCCTTGCTCAACCTCTACGTGATAGGAACAGGGCCCTGCTATCCCGACCACCCTTCCCTCCAACCACACTGGTAACCCTCCATAATTCCGGGCATAAACTAGGTCCCCTACACAGAAAGAGTGGTATCTCCTGCGGGAATCCAACAGTTTGCTGTGTCCATATGCGGGATGCAACCTGTCTAAGGTCGTGCGGAGCTTCCGTCCCATTAATAGCTCAGCGGGACTCCTATTAGTCAGTTGGCAAGGCGTGGTATGTTGAGCTATTAAGAATTCCTCCACCCTGTCCTCCCACGACCCCTGTCCTATTTTCTTTAGGGCCTCCTTTGCAGACCTCACTGCTCGTTCTGCACAGCCACTGCTGGACGGATGGAAAGGTGGTATCAAACAGTGTCGTATTCCCCTGTGCGCCAGGAACCCTTCAAATTCAACGGCCGTAAATTGGGGCCCATTATCGGATACAATAACATCCGGTAATCCATGCGTGATAAACATATGACGCAATGCCTTAATGACACACGGAATGCGGCATCTTCTTTGGCACTCCACTGCCAATGCGCTGTACGATCCAATAGACGGTGGAGCGGCTCAGTGATGGTCGCTTTATGTGGAATAAAAACCGCATAAAAATTAAGTAGAGCCAGAAAGGCTTGTAGTTCGGCTTTGCAACTCGGGGTCGGAGCCTCTGTAATAGCCGCAGTTTTAGCCGCTGTCGGGTGAATCCCCGAACCATCTATTTCAAACCCCAAAAATTCCACCTGTTTCACCGCTACCTTACATTTAGCTTTGTTTACCTTGAGTCCGGCATTGTCGAATTTCTGTAAAACCTGTCTCAACCTCTCCATTAACTGAGACGTGTTAGCTGCTGCTACTAACATGTCATCAAAATATGGTATGACTCCAGGGATTCCCTGCAGCAACCGTTCCATCATGCTCTGGAAAATCCCCAGAGCAACGCTCACTCCAAACTGCAGGCGGCGATATCTGAACGCCCCCCTGTGAGTCACAATTGTCTGCGCCTCGGCAGTCTCATCATCCACTCGCAACTGCTGATATGCCTGGGCCAGGTCAAGCTTGGCAAATACTGACCCCTGGCCCAACGAGTGCAATAAATGCTGCACTACAGGTACGGGATATGCGTGACCTAGGAGTGCCTTTTATTTAATGTTGCACGGTAGTCTGCGCAGATGCGGACTGAACCGTCCTGCTTGACAGGTGTAACTATAGGCGTCTCCCACCTGGCAAATTCGACAGGCTCTAGTACCCCTTGCACCAGTAGCTTATCCAATTCCGCATCCACCCTCGCCCGCAGTGCAAAAGGGACCTGGCGGGGTTTCAGTCGACGGGGTGGAAAACTGGGATCCAGGCTAAATGAGACCGGGGAGCCACGATAACAGCCTAACTTGCCATCGAAAACTGCAGGGAATTCGTGTATTAGTGTGTCCAATTCAGAAGGCCGTATTGCGTTCACCCCATGGATCTGGAGCCCTAAAGCTTGGAACCAATTAAGGCCTAATAAATTTGGTAATGGGGCTTCAACGATGACTAACGGCAACCGCCCAGAAAAGTTTTTGAATTGAATACGGAACCGACCACAACCCAGTATGGCTATAGCATTACCCTGATAATCTCTCAGCTGTAGGTTGTCAGCTTCTCAGTGCTGACATAGTAAAGAGGGGGTTAAATTCCTGTGGGATTAGTAAGAGAGACTGCCACAGAATGATTTAGATAATGACCAATAGGATAAGGAAGCAAGCCAGGAAAGGGAGGGAATTTGGAGCAGAGGTCATTTCCTGACTGCATATGAGTCCGTGAAGACGTTGTTCTAACAAATAAAAGTTTTTTTTTCTTTATTATCAAAATGTAAGAGGCATTTTATTTCTTAAGATAACTCCAGCCGGACAGACAGTCAGGAAATGACCTCTACTCCAAATTTCCTCCCTTTCCTGGTTTGCTTCCTTATTCTATTGGTCATTATCTAAATCATTCTACAGCAGTCTCTCTTACTAATCCCACAGGAATTTAACCCCCTCTTTACTATGTCAGCACTGAGAAGCTGACATCCGGCCCCTCTCCCTTTATTCTTCAGCAAAACTTGCACAAGATAAAACAACAGGTCTAATACCATTAGGGGTACAGAGGCTGCCTCCAATACTTAATTAAGTGGAAGGGTTACCCATCGTCAGAAGCATCATGGGTGAAGAACACGAACATTCAAGCTGACCGCCTTATAGCTAAATTCCATGCAGATCACCCGGACAGGCCGGGAGGGGGTGGGACACAGTCCCAGACGGGGTAATGGTATTAGACCTGTTGTTTTATCTTGTGCAAGTTTTGCTGAAGAATGAAGGGAGAGGGGCTGGATGTCAGCTTCTCAGTGCTGACATAGTAAAGAGGGGGTTAAATTCCTGTGGGATTAGTAAGAGAGACTGCTGTAGAATGATTTAGATAATGACCAATAGAATAAGGAAGCAAGCCAGGAAAGGGAGGGAATTTGGAGCAGAGGTCATTTCCTGACTGCATATGAGTCCGTGAAGACATTGTTCTAACAAATAAAAGTTTTTTTTCTTTATTATCAAAATGTGAGAGGCATTTTATTTCTTAAGACAACTCCAGCCGGACATAGGTGACAGGGTTGCAGGCGGCGTTTCGACATATGAGGTACAAGCCGCTTAATTGTACTCCAGGACACAATGGAATTGGCCGACCCCGTGTCCACTTCCATGACACATGGGCGTCCCTCAATCATGACAGACAAGTTAATTTTAGGGCGAGCTGTCACATCTAACCCAGGATACACCCAATGTACCTCTCCTGGCGACTCTGAGTCCCCAGAGTGCCCTTTCCCCCGTCTAACAGGGCCCCTTCCCGTCCCCCTTGGAGGGGGTGGCATATCAGCTGGCTTCTGAGAACGGCAGACCCTCGCGATGTGGCCCCTGCGGCCACAACGGTGGCAATTCGCTTCTTTAAAACGGCATCCGGATCTCAGGTGATGACCGCCACAACTCCGGCAATCCCCTGACGACTGCTTGGCTGGTTTCCTAGATTGCTGCGCCTCCTTAATGCGATCAATTTCACAATCCGCTCCCAGGGGATCATCATCGCTGGATTCCGCCTCATTGTAATGCACTGGCTCGCTCTTTTGTGGATTCTGGAACTGACCCTTGGGCAAATCCGCTAATGAAAGAGCGGCTAATTCCGTGGCGCAGGCTTCATCCAGAGCTTCCTGGAATGACAGCTCTGGTTTGGCTATTAAGCGTCTCAAGATTTTAATCCCTCACACCGCTGACCAGGCGATCTAATAGGTAATCATCGAGATTCACGAATTGACAATGTCTAGCGGCTTTTCGTAATGCAGCAACATATTGACTAATGGACTCCCCCTCCGCCTGGTCACGATGATAAAAATGCTGACGGCGGGCGATTCTGGAAGGCGCAGGGGCATAATGTCTTTTTAACTTATCAAGGAAATCCTCCCATGTCCCAGCATGAACAGACTGTGGAGACATTAGGGTCATTGCGGTCTCGAACATCTCTGGGCCACAAAAACTTAGAAAATAAGCCCTCTTACGTTCGCTGGACAACTCACGGTAGTCATTAGCAATGAGAAAGCAGTCGAATCTGGCCACATACGCTTCCCATGATTCCTTTGCTGGGTCGAAGGGAGGAAAATTATGAGGGGACGCCATTTCACAACCTATCAGCCCGGCTCGATGAAATGGGAAATCCTTCACCCTCGTCGCCACTATTTCATACTGACTGGCCAAACACTGGAGTCGTACTGACATTAACTTTTATTTTAAACAGAACAGTTACCTCAGAAAACTCAAACCTCGCACGGGACAGCCTCCTATTTATACCCTCGGCTGTCAACAATATTAACCAATAGGAACAAGGCTTGCGAGCAGCCAATCAACATACTCAACCTCCCTTGATATGAAACAGGTGTCACATGGGTGCATCGAGTCGCCCCCATAATCACCTGCACAGCCGCATTCTGGACCAGTTGGAGATTCCGAGTGCTCTTCAAGGGGAGCCCTATGTAGAGAGCATCACAGTAGTCCAGACGGGATGTGACGAGGGTGTGAGTGACTGTGCGCAGGGCATCCCGGTCCAGAAAGGGACGCAACTGGTAAATCAGGTGAACCTGATAAAAAGCCCCCCTGGCCACAGCCGTCATAAGATAGCTGTGCATCCAGGATGACACCCAAATTGCAAGCCCTCTCTGAGGGGGCCAAGATTTCACCCCCAATAATCAGCGATGGAACTAGCTGGCTATACCGGGACGCCGGGAGCCATAGCCACTCAGTCTTGGACGGGTTGAGTCTGAGTCTTTTCTCCCCATCCAGATCCGCACGGCCTCCAGACATCGGGACATCACGTCAAGGGCATCATTGGGGTGGTCTGGGGTGGAGATGTACAGCTGAGTATCATGAGCGTACAGATGACACTTCACCCCAAAACCATGGATGATCTCCCCCAGCGGGCTTCACATAAATGTTGAAAAGTTGAAAATGTTGAAATGTTGAGCACCCCTTGTCCCGAGCCCTCCAGAGATCATCAACCAATGCGACCAATGCCGTTTCCGTGCTGTATCCTGGCCTGAAGCCCTTCTGGAACAGATCTAGATAGACAGCTTCATCCAGATACCGGGAGAGCTGTTGCGCCACAACACTCTCAACAACCTTCACTACAAAGCGAAGGTTGGAGACTGGACGATAGTTTGCTAATACAGCTGGGTCCAGAGAAGGCTTCTTGAGGAGGGGCCTCACTACCGCTTCTTTCAAGGCGGGCGGGAGGAGACCCTCACTCAAAGAAGGGTTAATAATCATCTGGAGCCAGCCTCGTGTGACCGCCCGGGAGGCCAGCACCAACTAGGAGGGACATGGGTCCAATAAATATGTGGCAGAGCTCAACCTCCCCAGAATCCTGTACATGTCCTCGGGAGTCACAGAGTCAAACTCCTCCCAGATAACACTCTCAAGACCCACCTCAGTCACCCCATCTGAACTCACCCAATCGGAGTCCAGACCTTCCCGAATCTGAGCGATTTTGTCATGCAGGAATTGCACAAAATCCTCAACCCTATCCTGCAAGGGGTCTTCCCGCGCTCCCATATGGAGAAGGGAGTGGGTCACCCTAAACGGGGCGGCTGGGCAGTTCTCTGCAGATGCAATAAGAGCGGAAAAATAATTAGATTTTGCTGCTTTTATCGCCACTAGGTAGGTCTTAATGTGAGACCTCACCAGTGTTCAGTCGGATTTGGAACGGTTGGCCCTCCAATCACTCTCCAGGTGTCTTTTCTGGTGCTTCATCTTCCTCAGCTCCTCCGAAAACCAGGGAGCCAGATGGGATCGACACGGGGCCAGAGGCCGCAAAGGCACGACTCAGTCCAAAGCTCCAGCGGCCGCCCTTTCCCAGGCGGCCACCAGTTCTTCAGTCGAATCGTGAGCCAGAGCCTCAGGGAATGGCCTAAACTCCATCAGAAACCTATCAGGATCCATCAGGCGCCTGGTACGGAACCACCTGGTTGGTGGTTCCGTCTCCCTGCGGCAGAGGGAAGCGGCTCGAAAGTCTAATTGAAGGTGTGAATGATCTGACCATGACAAAGGCTTAATGACTAACTCCCCTATTTCTAGATCATTCAATCACTGACCAGAGACAAAAATCAAGTCCAGAGTGTGACCCCCCATGTGTGTAGGGCCTTGAACTAACTGGGTCAGGTCCATGGCCGTCATGGAAGCCATGAACTCCCAAGCTGTCTCCGATGTTTCATCAGCAGATGGCAGGTTGAAATCCCCCATGACCATAAGTCTGGGGGTATCCACTGCCACCCCGGCTATTACGTGGAGCAGCTCAGGCAGGGCTTCCGCTACGTGGCAGGGAGCCAGGTATGCAGTCAGCAAGCCCATCTGCACCCCACGACCCCACTTCACAAGGAGGGACTCACATCTGGCTATTTGAGGAACAGTGGCTTCCCTCGGACAAAGACTTTCCTTAATAATAGCTGCCACCCCTCTGCCCCTCCCTTGAGCCCTCGGCGGATGGAATGCACGGAAGCCTGGTGGGCACATTTCAATGAGGGGAACCCCCCCCTCCTGGCCCAAACAGTCTCTGTAATCCCTGCCAGGTCTGCACCCCCCTCCTGAACAAGATCATAAATGAGGGGGCCTTTGTTAACCACAGACCTGGCATTGCATAACATCAGCCGGAGGCCCAGGCCCTGAGGTTCTGTACAACCTGTACATCTACCTCAACATTCCTTCCTGTTGCTATAGATTGAAAGGTGATGGCACCTCTTGGCTACCGACGCAGGTCAGTGACAATCAACATTCAATAAGAGTATATAGCAGAAAGCTTTGATGGCATCTGCCTTGAGCTTAATGACACATATATATCAGAAAATTGGACAAACAGGTTTTGGCTCACCATTTTGAGCTGGTGTAAACAAATTATTGCATACCCCCTCATTAGGACAGAGTGAATGATTTTCTCAGAATCCAGGAAGGGAACCTGGTCACACAACCAGTTAGAACAGTTCCCCAACATTTCC
The DNA here is from genome assembly GCA_030761175.1 of Masticophis lateralis. Classification (NCBI taxonomy): domain Eukaryota; kingdom Metazoa; phylum Chordata; class Lepidosauria; order Squamata; family Colubridae; genus Masticophis; species Masticophis lateralis. The sequence continues at coordinate 13,487,104 of JAUDYJ010000014.1, read as the reverse complement.
AGCTTTGCGGACTCGTGAGGAGGGGGGAAAGAAGATTGTTCCACGCGAGTGGCCAATGTGCACATTCCCCTGCCGCTCACTTAAATGGCACATACACATGCTTGCCCCTGTTCATCCAAGTCAAGATATATGTTTGATGTAAATGTGTGCAATCTTTTGGGTTTCTGGCTTTGCTTTGGTGTTAGATTTAATGGATACCTCTGAGCAGCATAGATGTTTGTGGCCGATGCACCAGCCCTGGCGGCATGCTCCAGTAGAAGGACTCCTGTGGGAATTAAATACATAGTGTTAGGATCAGCCTGAGCTTATTCCTAACTGTTGGTCAGGCAATATATCTGTTACTTTAAGAAAACAATTGAGCCAAGTAATCAGGGTTTGCTGAACCCTGTAATTAGGCTACAGTGCATAAATAAGCAGGCAGAGAAGCGTTCTTTCTTTCTTGTTCCTGATTGTTGCTTCCTGCATCTTCCTGCTGCTGGTGTTTGACTGGATCGTTAGATGGTACGATACCAAGAGTTACTAAAGTCTGTTTGCTTTGGTAAGGGAGGATTCCTACTGGACTGATATTACTGTTTATGACCTTGGACTGTTTTACCTACACCGAGACTGCATCTTATCTTGTATATAAAGTATTTTTCTCACACGAGCTGTACGTTTATCTCCTTCCCTGTGTGTTTATGCTCTGCTAGTTGCACAAGCAACAAATACTTTTTACACACACCCTAACATTGGTTATGGGCCCAGAACGTTCCTGGGCTCTTTAATTTGTTTTTGTGGAAGTGAGAAGTGCAGGCAGTGGGTGTAGTAATCAAGATGATGGCTTTTGAGCAAGGTACAAGTTATTCTACCATAACCCGGTTGGATGGTACAAACTATGTTACCTGGTCCACAAAATGCTGTCTACTTTTGCGAAAAGAAGGACTGTGGGACATGGTTAATAATCCACCGGACATAACTGCATTGAATGCTGCTGATGAAGAAGATGCCAAAAAGATAGCGAGGTTTCACAGGGACAACGAGCGTGCTTTATGCATCATTGGCCTAACACTGGGAGACCAGCAACTCGTCTATTTCCGGGGCGAAGAGTCTGCTGCGAGGTGTTGGACAAAGCTAAAGAAGCTCTACGTTCGTGACTCTGTGGGTGTCCATATCTACCTGACACGGAAATTATTTCGCTTACATCTTCAGAAAGGAGGAGACATGATGACTCACCTGGACTCCATGACAGGGCTTTTCCAGGAGCTACAGGAGAAAGACCTTGTGTTTACTGAACTGCAGCAAGTTTATATTATTCTTTCATCGTTGGATGACAGTTATGACTCTTTTGTTTCATCATTAGAAGTATTATCTAGAGATGAACTAACATTGGCCAGTATAACTGGTAGGTTACTGGATGAGGCCAAATGTAGGCAAGAACGAGACCAGTTAAGGATGCAACAGCAACCAAAAGTGGAAGCTGTATATGAAAATGTCAATATCGTTAAACGTTGTTATGCATGTGGGGCTAAGGGGCACATTGCAAAATATTGTAAAAATAAGAAAGCGTCTACTAGAAACTCTGCTAAACCCAGGAAAAGGTGTAATTTAACAACCAGTTCATCTAATCATATAAAAGATGATTGGTGGGTGATCGATAGCAGTGCCTCTCAATCCATAACAAAAAACAGAAAACTGTTTCTAAACATGAAGAAAAGCACTAAAAAGGTCAAATTAGCTAATGGCTGGAATGTGACTGTAGCTGGGGAGGGACTTGTTCAATGTTCTATTAGTAAGCACCCTTTACCCATGCTTTATATCCCTAGTTTGAGATATAACCTTTTATCTGTAAAGTCATTACTACATTCTGGGTTTACAGTAACTTTTAAAAACAACAAATGTTTGCTGGAATGTGAAGGCACTGTAGTTACTGCAGAATTAGAAAACGACTTATTTGTCATTAGGGATAAGTCATTACTGTTAGTTCAGTCAAAAGCTAAGTTTGGAAATGTAAAGCCGCATGATGAATGCGTACATTTACTACATAGAAGGCTTGGTCACCTAAATTTCAGGTTGTTGCATTCGACTGTTAAGCAGTCTAAAGGCATTAAGTTAAGGGCTTGCAGCAAATACTTGAACTGTAATACTTGTAACCAGCATAAAAGTAAGGTTACACCTGCAAACCGCTGCAATGGGTTTAAAACTACTAAACCTTTGGAGGTAGTCTTTTTAGACTTAATAGGGCCAAAGAAACCCAGTTTAGGGGGAGCATGCTATATTTTGAGTATAGTTGATCACTTTACCAGATATGGTTTTTGCTACCTTATGAAGTCCAAAAGTGATACGTTCCAGTGTATCACAAACTGGCTTCGTTTTGTAGAAAGGAAGCAGAAGTTTAAGGTGAAATGCATTGTTACTGACAATGGAACTGAGTTTACTAACCATCAGTTGGCTAAGTTTTTGAAGGATGCTGGGATACAGCATAAACGTTCTGCTCCTTTTCGGCCAGAACATAATGCATATATAGAACGAAGAGGCCAGACCCTACAAGCCATGACTAGGACTATGCTGGCTGATGCTTGTTTACCTGATAAATTGTGGGGAGAAGCAATACTATATGCCAATCATATTTTAAATAATGTGGTGCACTCCTCTACAGGAAAAATACCTTTTACTTTATGGCATGGAAGGAAGCCTGATTTAAGTTATATACATACTTTTGGTGCACCAGCCTGGGTGCATATACCAGTTAGTCAGAGAAGAAAGAACCAACAGAGAGCAAAGAAAATGATTTTTGTTGGCTATGAGGCTAACCATAGGTCCTATAGGTTCTGGGAAAAAGGAACAACAAAAGTTTTGTGTAGCGCTAGTGCTAAATTCCTAGAACATGAAGGCTGGGACAGGTTAGAAAAAGCAGACTATGGTTTTCCAGATGTGGATGTTAAGATAGACCATATTCCTGATGATAGTTCATCTGAGATGGATGATAAACCATCTATTAAGATTGAAGAACAGGAACAGGAATCAGGGTTAGGGGAGGATGAACCCAATATACCTAATGTTAGTCCTGTTATGCCTAGACGATCTTCTAGGGAACGACATCCACCAGATCGCTATAAAGCAACAGTGGTTTGCCAAGTAGATATTGAACCATCCAGTTATCACGATATAAAATTATATCCAGAAAAAGAGCAAAAAGCCTGGCAAGAGGCGATGGATAGAGAAATTGATTTATTAAAAAGGCTTGGTGTCTATGAAGTTGTTAGAAAACCACCTAATGAGAAACTTATAGGCTGTAGGTGGGTCTACAAGGTAAAGAAAAGTGTAGATGGGGTAGTAACCCATAAAGCTCGGCTTGTTGCACAAGGGTTCTCACAGACAGATAGAGACTATGATGAGGTTTTTGCTCCAAGTCTACGAGCGAGCACTTTAAGAACAATGCTGGTTTGGGCAGCTAGAAATAAGTGCTCTATTACTCATATAGATGTCGAGACAGCTTACTTGAACGCTCCATTGAGGCATACAATATATATGAAGAAACCTCCTGGTTATGATACACAGGATAGCACTGAGTGTTGGAGGCTACAAAAAAGCCTATATGGTTTAAGGCAATCAGGTTACGAGTGGAACCAATGTATAGTGCAGGAATTACATAACATTGGGTTCTATGAGGGTGTAGCAGATAAATGTCTGTTTAAGAAAGAACAGGATGGATGTGTTTCATTCTTGTTACTCTTTACAGACGACATTGCCATAATTACCAGAACTGATGCTGAGGCCAGAGAGATTATCGGTTAGTTGCAAACAAAATTTAAACTTAGAAATCTAGGATATATACGACATTATCTAGGGCTGGATATCCTGAAAACATCTAGAGGATTTAAAATATCACAATCTAATAAGATCTGCAAATTGTTGAAAAAATATGGAATGGAATTATGTAAACCTGCCAAGACTCCTATGGCTCAAGAATTCCAGCAGGATAGTTTGCAGAGTCCACAGTTCAGTAAAGAACTGTATCAATCATTAATAGGCAGTTTGTCGTATTTGAGCAACTGGACACGGCCTGATATAGCTTTTAGTGTTAATCAACTAGCACAATATAGTTCAGAGCCTACTGATAGGCATTGGCAAGCTGCAAAACGTGTTCTTAGATATCTTAAAAGAACGTTACATTTTGCTATGTATTTAGAACCAAATGATTCTAATGATATGGTGTTAAAGGCATATGCTGATGCCAGTTTTGCCAGAAAATCTACGTCTGGAATCGCAATCATGTTGAATAACTGCTTGATTGGATGGAGATCAATTCGCCAGAAACGTATCAGTTTGTCTACCATGGAAGCGGAGTTTTCTTGTCTGTCACTTACATGTACTGAACTGATTTATTATAAACAGTTGATGGAGGATATTGGATTCAAAATGGACTATCCTATTACGGTTTATGAAGATAACCAGGCAGCCATTAAAATGGCAACAAATCTTGCTGTAAAGACAAGGACTAAATACACTGATATACGTTATCTGAATGTTCGGCAATGTGTTAAGGATAACATGATTACATTGGAATATTGCGCAACAGAGGACAATATTGCCGATAATTTTACCAAAGCGCAAGGTGCCATTAAACACACCAATTGTTGTGAAAGATTTGGATTGAGAATCTGAAATGTAACTAATACCACTGTACAATGTATGATATGGAGTTGTATTTTTGTTTCTGTATCTAATGTGTATATTGTCCTGCCCAATGGGGAGAATGTTAGGATCAGCCTGAGCTTATTCCTAACTGTTGGTCAGGCAATATATCTGTTACTTTAAGAAAACAATTGAGCCAAGTAATCAGGGTTTGCTGAACCCTGTAATTAGGCTACAGTGCATAAATAAGCAGGCAGAGAAGCGTTCTTTCTTTCTTGTTCCTGATTGTTGCTTCCTGCATCTTCCTGCTGCTGGTGTTTGACTGGATCGTTAGATGGTACGATACCAAGAGTTACTAAAGTCTGTTTGCTTTGGTAAGGGAGGATTCCTACTGGACTGATATTACTGTTTATGACCTTGGACTGTTTTACCTACACCGAGACTGCATCTTATCTTGTATATAAAGTATTTTTCTCACACGAGCTGTACGTTTATCTCCTTCCCTGTGTGTTTATGCTCTGCTAGTTGCACAAGCAACAAATACTTTTTACACACACCCTAACACATAGCATGTATGTATTTGTAAATACATAAATACAATGTACATAGTCTATGAATATTTCTGATTTATCTTCCTAACAAGATCTACCCTGTAACCTGAATTGGCTCCACACTTGACCACATGGGGAATTCTCCACTGTAGGGAATAATTTGCAAGCTCCTTTTAAAGTCTTCCTATTAATCCCTGTTAGCAGCATTCCAGGAACCATTTCTCCTAAAGAACGGTCTTCCTGCTGCTTCTTTTGCCACTGCCAAGCTTGGGTTTGGGAGAACAGTTTGCAGCATGAGCTATGGAATTAGGAAAAAATCCCGAGCCTGTTCAATAATCGGAAGCATGCCTGGGAAGGTGATGCAGCAGCTAAAGGCGACAAATCAGAGGCTTGGCTGAGCTCCTGACTTAAAACTCCCAGGTTGCACTGCTTCAAATCCCACGAATAGAAGAGAAGAGTAATTTTACTGATGTTAAATTTAATCCCAGCTCAAAATCTGTGGGTTTTCCTGCCTCCTTGATCAATTCAATCTTGCATTGTTATCTTTGGTGTTTTTACATTTCTAACAGTAGCACACCACTGTCATCTTCTGTTCCGTTTTCTGTATACTCCATCACCCCAACAAGAGCCACTTTCTGTGTGCTTTTTTTTTTTGGCTACAGAATCCTCTTTTTTTAAGCATTGCATACAAACTCCGAATGCTGGGTTGTTTCAGAGGATTATCCTTCAGAGTCTTTCTGAGCAACACTCAATGTCCTTCTGAGCAGCATTCAACAATCTGAGATGATTTTATGGTAAGGAAGCAAAATATTTTTAGGCAATTCTTTCATTACCTTCATAGATCCATGCCAGATCATAGGCAAAGTCTCTCGCTGCAAGCTGCCAGCCAGCTTCTCCCTTCGAGTCCATTCTTCGAACAAACTGCTTGAGTTTCTGCAGATTATTCTGAATTATTTGCACAGAAGCCTGCAGTTCGGGCTGCCAGGTAGCTGCCTCCAATTTGGCCTGCAAGGAAACCCCCAAATCACAGAACAAACAGACATAATAATTCACAGTACTTCTGGCTGGCAAAAGAACTCAGCTGCTACTTCTCTGAAGATAGGATTCTCTATTCCCCCCAAGACAGTTGCAAAAAAATAAGGATAGGTTTAGTGGCACCTCAGAATGAACTGGTGACCTACACCTGTGGAGAACAGTGTCACAGCTTTGTTCAGGCTAAGGACTGCGCTGGTCTTTTGAAGGTTACATATCCAAAATTTGTGGATGGGACTAGTACGACTGATCTTAAATCATTTGCACTTCGCTAAAATGTACTTCATACAGTGCCTCCCCAGTCATATCTTCTGATACATTAAATGTTGTTCTGGAATTGTCATTTTTAGAGGTCTCGGGGTCTGCCTGTGCTTTAGATTTAAGACCCTTGGACTGGTTTCTATTTTGGTAGATGAAGGCTACATTTTTCAGCCCGAATGGAGGCAAAATAAGAAGTCAGTATATTTGGACTGTGCTACTTAAAAGACCAATTTCTGTCGTGAACCAATTTCTCTTAACTTTGAACAAGATGAAATAAACTACGGCAGAGTGAGTTCTGAAGGGGCAATAGCACAAATCAAGGTCAATAAAGACCACCTCAGTTTTATATGAGGCCGTGTGAGCCTGTTGCTTCTACTGGGTGCATCTCAAATGTTAACATTTATAGGTGGTGTGACAAACTCAGGTAAGGGTGCCTTCAGAGAGCCTACCTGGGCAGTGGAGAAAAAGACATCCAGCGCTTTTCCTTGGCTCTTGAGGATGCAGCGCAGAATATCCAGGGACAGGATGTTTGTGGTTCCCTCCCAGATTGATAGCACCTGGTGGCAAAAGAGAGGCAGAGCTCAAGATTCAGATGCTAGAGCAACAACCTGGAGGGGTAACTTGGGCTGACCAAGCATAACAGTCCCAAAGTCTCCCAATAGCTTCCATGATATTCTCGGGTTTTCCATTCCTAGTCTAGCCCTATAAACACTCAAGGATAAGGGAATTTTCCCCCTTCTATGAACGAAAGTTCTGTACTTTAAAACCTTTTATGTGGTCAGAAAGATCTTGTATATGTTATTCTCATTAGAATTGCTTCAAAATATAGCAGTTTTCAGGAATGACCTTAGAAATGTTATTTTTAAATAGTTTTGTTTGTAAGTGAATTTTTTTTCCAAATGCACTTGGAACACATTCAGGTGTTATAGAATGCTATTATTGCTTTTTCAAAGGCAAATATTCACTATAAGAGACTGCATTCCTTAAGAACTTTCTGAGTATCCAGAGGCCTGAATTTCCTTTTCCCCTTTTCTTCATGATCTCAGAACTCTGCGATAACAAAAGGAATGTCAGGAAGAAAAAGTGAAACAAAGGAAATAAGGTGCAAATTTCTCTTCCTGCTTTTTCTCCCTAAAATAGCAGCAGGATGCAAGGAAGTAAAAGGAGTAAAAAACAAAAGAAACAGTCCAGTGCTTCTTTACCTGGCTATCCCGAAGAATAACAGGTAAGCCTGTGTCTTCCATGAAGCCCTGTCCTCCAAAACACTCCAGGCCTTCTGAGCTCATAGCGATCGCCTGAAACACAAACTGATTTGTTTACACGTCTGACAAATTTGCCAGGCTCCAGATACGTAAATGTTAGAATGTTTTTGCTTTTGTGCATTTGATCTTTTATCTAAGCCACATTTACTTGAGGGTTCAGGGGCCTGTTTGCTTATGGTCTTCTGCCAAACCAAATAACCAGGATCCCACAGCTCCTCTTCTGATAAACCCGATGCATTCAAAGGCATTCTGCCTTCATGAGTTTGTGACAAAAACTGATGCCTTTGAATAAACGCTGTTAGAGGAAGAGGGGCTGACAATGATTCCCGATTCTTTGATCCCGTAGACTCTGGCCCTGTATAGGCGCCCTCTTTGCCAGTCGTGGACACCACTTAGCCCATGGCATCAAACTGAGCATAACCTGCTTTGCAGTATAGAGCTTAGCGAGAGGGGTGAGCAGCCTCAGCAGGTGCTTCTCCTGCTCCGTCGCCGCCTTCGTTTCTTCCAGGCCAAGCAGTCTCGCCAGCTCCATTATCAGCAGGAACGCTGCTTGGCTTTGCACCTGCACAAGTGGGAAGGCAATTCATCTGAGCAAGACTGGTGTCTCGAGGCCGGCAACTTCCTCCCTTCCTCCTCCTGCTTCCTCCCCCTACAATAATCACATGGCAAACTACAAACCAAGGTTTGCGGGTGGCAATGGCTCTTTCCCTGTGTGTGGCAAGTTCCTGGACAAATCCAGCAGTTCTCTTGGAAAGGATTTCGGAAGTGATTTGCCCTTGCCTGCTTCTCCCTAGGGCTGAGAGCACGTAACTGGCCCAAGGGCACCCCGCTGGCTTTGGACTTAAGGTCGGACTAGAAGTCCCCATTTCCCAGCCTTGTGCCCTCACCAGTACAGCAAACTGCCTCTCCTTCCATAGTGAGTTAAACTTTCCGAATCTTACATGCTTCATTCTGTTGTTAAAGTTCTCCAATTGTATGCTTCTCTCCCTACACTGGCATCTGATTCCAAACAATAGTAGGGGAACATTCTGGAATCTTTCCCAAGTACCCCTGGACCCAAGAGGGCGTGTGCTCACCTCCATTCGTGCCAGAGTTTGCATGTGCAAAGGGTGATCTTTCAGGGGTTTTCCAAAGGTTTCCCTTTTCATGGCGTAATCCCGTGCCAGGCTGACCATTCTATGGATGGGAACAAAGCCAACAGGGATTAACTGCTGCCTTTCCTCCTATTTTTAAAATGTATTTCTGCTATTTCCCAGCATTTAATTTCATTCTTTAATTAAGGCATAACAATAGTAACAGAGTTGGAAGGAACCTTGTAGGTCCTCCAGTCCAATTCTTGCTCTCGCAGGAGACCTGTACTATTTCTGATATCACCAAAGTCAATATATAACTTTATACACTGGAGGGCTATAACATTAATATAATAAAAATGCTAGGATTTTTTCCCTCTTTATCAATCCAACCTCTATAATTTCTGTATATATCCATCCTCTATAATTTCTGTATATATTATTTCCATTTCTTGTTATACAGACTACAGGAACAGCTCCTCCACTCAGGAACATGCTGCTGATATTGGAGAACAAAATGGGTATTTTCTTTTGGCGTATTCTTTTTTCTTAAAACAAAGTTTGCAGATAGGTGCATGACGATGGTGAAATGCTTCATACACCTGAGTAATCCTCTACAGTTTGCAGGAAGTTGACCAATATTTTCAGGTGATGTCATCACATCTTTAGCAATTTGAAATTTAGGACATGCCAAACTACATTTTCCCAATTGTTCACACTGATTTAAGTTTGCCCAATTATCCTTGAGATAACAATAGAACTGAATTGCTTTTAATTTTGTCCAGATATAGTTTTTTCTAGTTGCTTTTACTTCTCAGGCTTGAAAATTACCTTCTCATACTTCCTGCTGCAGCCACAGCATTATGGATCCTAGCAATATTCAACATGTTGGCGATGTAAGGTATCCCCTGGCCTTCCGTAGAGATCTGAAAGCAACAAGGAACAGCTTCAAACGATTTGATTCGGTTCTCCATAAAAACTTAATTGCAATTAATTAAGTGGGCAGCATTGGTACATTTAGAAAAACCCAAAATTCTTAAATACTATTGTCAGGATCTGAGAAAGAGAAGAGCATTTGGCTTGAAGCAAAGGTAGGGAGACTGGACCTACAAACCAACCTTTCAATTTAAATAACTAATTCTAAAAATGTACAAAGGCTGTGTATCAGAAGGACCATAAAGCTGAGTACACACAATTCAAGCAAAGGAGCAACCTAGGATGCTAAAACCATCTTTGCAATTGAATGCACCGAAGAGGCCTATTGTACCATCCTCTGAGGTCAAAACGTTTTGAACCCTTGTTCAGAAGTCTCAAGCTTTTTTTTTTCTGCTAACAGTTTTAAAAACAACAGAAATCGTTTGAAGTAAGCCGCACCAGACACTAAAGGGGAGGATCTTCCCCTGCATAGCTTTTCCACCTACTGGTATAAATCTGTATGCTAGCTGGGGAATTCTGGGAATTGAAGTCTACATATTTCAAAGTTGCCAAGCCTGAAAAACACTGGTCTGAGTGAGCCCTTCCACCTCCCTGATTCTCTCCTTTCAAAGTCAGCGGCCTTCCCTGCCTGTCCGCACTCTCTGTGCTCCTCGCAATGTCCTGAACGGAGGAAATACTTTCCTCCGTGGTTCCTACCAGATGTGCTCGAGCTCCATCCAGCAACAGCTCTGCCGTTGGCAACCCCCTCGTGCCCAGCTTCTCTTTCAGCCTCTCGATTTTTATGCCGTTCAGCTTCCCATCCTCATATGTTTTCAGGTAGAAGAGCGAGAGGCCTCGGGAGCCCTGCCACACAGAAGATGCTAGCGTCAGACCAAATAAACGGAGCTGGAATTCGGACATTACTGACCGTGCAACTACTTGCAAGCTGCTGTTTCAGACTCTTTGGGTTGGCCTGGGAAACTGACCTGTTTTACTTGCCCATCAGGGCCCACGATCCTTGCCAGGGTCAGTTCCATGTCTGAATCAGCCGCTGATGTGAACCATTTGAATCCGTGCAGGCTGTAGGAGCCATCTGGAAGTTCCCGTGCAACAGTTTCTGTTCCACCTCCTGGGAAAAAAAAACCACATTTTTGGGCTGGGAATTTTCCCTAAAAGAGGATTAATGACCACCGGTTGATTAAATTTTGCTTCTGCTTTTCATTCGGGAGTTTATGGTGACCTTCGCAACTCCCTCTTCCTATTTTCCCCAGCACAAACCTGTGAGGTAGGTTGGACTTTTAAGTGGTAGTGCTTGCTCAAGCAAACAAGCCTTTTTTTATAGCCAGACCAGATCCCAAACGTTGAAACACCAAAATGCCTTTTAAAAATGCAATACTTTCTCATTAATGTCAATCCCTACTTAATAGCCTAGCGATTAAAGTTTAAATTAGCTGGCAGTACAATTCCTCTGCCTCCGAAGATGTGTCTCATCAGGGATATTGGATAATCTCTGTGTGACCAAGGTATCTGATTTTATCTGCCATCTGTGATTGCAGAAGCAACTGCACTGATGATTAATCTAGAAGGCGATAACTTGTATAGCCATTGTGCAAGTTGTAGTTTATAAATAAATAATTGCATAAATAAATTCAAAATGTAGCAAACCTCCCCACAAAACATGCCTGGAAAAATAGCCTAACATGTGAATGTAACTTCTTTAAATGCAGACTGTTGAGTAAGTCAGCCTACCCAAATACACTCTTATTCGCTAAACTGTATTATTTCAGAAAGAAAGGATTGAGTCTACCCATGTTGCACCTCCTCACCAACATCAGAGCCGCCTTTGCGTTCAGTCATCCATTGGCCAGAGATCCAGAATGTCTTGGGGTCACCTGATGTCAAACGAGCATAGGCTTCTTCCAGGGGTTTTGGGATACCTAAAGACTGTTGGAGTTGCAAGCAAGAGACGAAAGGCAGATACTGTATATAGATGGAGGGAGAGATGAAATATCTGTCAGCCTGGCCTTCAATTCCTATGTGAGATGCAAGAGGACTAAAAGTACACGGTGGTCACCATCATAATCATAAGGTGTAAAGTAAAAGTTCCCCTGCACATGCATGCTAGTCATTTCCGGGTCTAGGAGGTGGTACTCATCTCCATTTCTAAGCTGAAGAGCCAGCGCTGTCTGAAGACATCTCCGTGGTCATGTGGCCGGCATGACTCAATGCCAAAGGCGCATGGAGCACTGTTACCTTCCCACCAAAGGTGGTCCCTATTTTTCTACTTGCATTTTTTACGTGCTTTCGAACTGCTAGGTTGGCAGAAGCTGGGACAAGTCACGGGAGCTCACCCTGTTATGCAGCGCTAGGGATTCGAACCACTGAACTGCTGACCTTCTCAGCATCTTAGCCACTAAGCCACCGCATTCCTTCATCATAATCATACTTGCATCTAATATCAAAAGCAGCAAGATAGTCAGGAACCCTGGCACAGAAGGATAGCTGCCAAACAGGTTCATGGCAAAAGTTGCTGAGCAGCAAAGTTAGGCAAGCTGGCATCTCCAGAGCTGTTACACCCTCAGCTCTCAATGGTCATGGCCTAAGGCATGCTCAGAGGAGTGGGACAATCACCAAGGCCTTGGTACTCTATGGAACACCACAGAGGGGAACCAAGCAGGAATCAATTCCAGAATCAATTAGCACACAAGACTCTGAGCTGGATTAACCCATGCAGCTACTCAGCCAGGGGCTTCCAATTAAAAGACCCAGAGGTGCCTCAAGGCTTCCTTCTAAGACAGGGTGCCTTGAGTTGCTGTCCTGGGTGGCTCTTCAGCCTTAATGAATGCCAGATGAATTGGAGTAAAAAGCTGCAGCCTGGGCCACAAAATCTCTCTGGTGGAGGCTTCCTGATATCTGGAAATGACCTTATGCGCTGCCTTGACAATTATTCTTGTGCCTTCAGCTCTGGCTGCTTCACCCGTTCGCTGCATAAACCTTTTATCTGCAGAAAGTCAACTGGTCTGCCTTTGACTTTTGGATTTAGCAAATCAGGCATCAGGGTATGTTACCATTCTTCTGCTGATCTCACCCACAGTAGCAGCAAGTAGACAGCAGTTGAAGGATGCTCTTCTACTCTTCTACTCCCCATGATCACAGCAGCCAAATGTTTGCCTCTTCCCTGTCAAGACTATTTCAAGAATCCGTTGTTAAGTTGCATCATCAACTGTGGCTTTTGACACACAGGTCCAGGCTCTGGGAGTGACAGGACATGATTTATGATTTATGTCTATTTATTCATGAAAATATACATGGCCGCCCAATTCAGTCTTGATGATTCTGGATGGCTTACAAAGTAAAATGATCTGGAATTGGAACCAGATCCTGGGAGTGTTGCTGGGGGATGGGGGGAGAGGTGGGGCAGAATCCAACTGTCCTTCAAGGAATTTTTTGATGATGTAGATGGAAAGAGCTATGACTATTCAACAAGTGTAAAATGGATATGACTTTCCAATAAATTTAACAATCTGTTCTTTAAGAGGATACAATAGAGTTTACAAACACTAGTAAGTACACTTGGAGGTATTAAATCATAAGAAGAGTTGCTTAGTCCAACAGTCCCACCTATTGAATATTAAAGGCTTACCTCAATTACTTTTGCTGCTCCGTCAGTCATGGCTAGAGGGGACGTGTAACAAGCAGAAGAAAATGAAAAAAGATACAGCTTGGCAGCCTGATGAACACGGCTATGAAAAGAGAAATATATGAAGCTATATTTGGCTTGCCTCCACAAAATGTCCTGTCACTCCCAGAGTTAAAACACTACTGGGAAAAGGACTTCCAAGGAAGCAATGGTAAAGAAGTTGGTTACTGGAGAGCCCAAAAGTGCAGTGGAATGAGGAGCTGATATAGGAACCAGCTTTTCAGAATTCCTCTCCAGAGAAAGAGAGGACTGGGGATCACCCACACCCTCTGCAGACAGCAGCTCCCTGCAGTGAGAATGTACGACAGTGATTTCCAGAAGGCTTACAGCAGCAGTCCCTAAGCTTTCTGGCTCTGCAGACCAGTGGCAGTGATGTGGGGGAGAGGGGATAGTTCTGCGAGAGCTGCATTGTCTGCCGGTGGACTTCCGGGTGCGTTTCAAGGTGTTGGTAATCACCTTTAAAGCGCTCCATGGCTTAGGACCAGGGTACTTACAGGACCGCCTTCTGCCACCAATTGCCTCCCACCGGCCGGTTCGCTCCCACAGAGAGGGCCTCCTCAGGGTGCCGTCAGCCAGACAATGCCGGCTGGCGCCCCAAGGGGGAGAGCCTTCTCTGTGGCAGCTCCCACCCTCTGGAACGATCTTCCTCCAGAGTTGAGAATGATCTCCGACCTCCGGACTTTTCGTCGGGCCTTAAAAACATATCTTTTTCAGCTTGCTGGCTTAGTCTGATCCCTGCTAAATTTTTTAGAGTCTTTTAGAGTTTGATATCTATTTTAATATTAATCTGTTTTAATTATCAGCTAAATTTATATTTGTTTTTATAATATTTTAACTTTTGTGTACTGGTTTTTTATTTGGCTGTTCACCGCCCTGAGTCCGCAAGGAGAAGGGCGGTATATAAGTCTAAATAAATAAATAAATAAATAAATAAATAAATAAATAAATAAATAAATAAATAAATAAATAAATAAATAATCTTATGGATGGTTTAGAATTCTGTAAAAAGAGGAAGATTTTGAAATGAAATATAATAAAACTTCCTGTGGGAAAAATATTGTGGATTGGAACAAACCACGTTAAAAGGACTTTGAAGGTTGGACATAGAACCAAAACAAACTAAAGGTTATAATTGAAAGAGAAGTGACCCACCAATACAGAATGGAGCAAAATATTCTAACTTTGGAAGAATTCGAGGATATTTGCAAACAATGCACTTGGGAATTATGATGTTATTGCTTGTACATGCAAGATAGGGGAAAGTCAAGTCTTTGGATATCTTTTTTCATTTTTCCTATATATTTTTATATTTTTCTCTGCACTTTTTATATTTTGTTTTTACTTTTTAATATTTTTCTTAATTTGCATTAGCTTTTTATCTATGTATCTTAAAACTTTAATACAAGTCATTATTTTGTTTAAAAAAAAAAGGAAGACTATAGCAAAAACAGTCCTTGGATGCAAAGCACTCAATGACTAGGCAACATAAAGTAGACATTTAATATAATGTGTGTGTGTGTGTTTCCTATTTCTAAACTGCCCATCTCCTCAGAGATTTACTGGGAGTTGGGCACCATCTAAATTTAATTCATTATTACTACAAAAAAGAATCCTACCAAACATTAAGCCATGCTAAGATTCAAGAATATGCAAGAGATACCCAAACAGGTTCACATGGCTTTGCATGGATCCCATAAACCACAGCAGTACCTCCAACAGGAATATCTCCTTTTATAACCTTCAGCCACAAGGCTCTCCTCAGCAGAGATGTCCTTCAGCCTCTTCCAGGCTGGGCAGGTGGTCACTTGGTCCACACGTTGTCCCCAGGCATCAAAATGCAATAATCTAGGAGGGTTTAGCTCACATTCACGACCCAAGAAGTCAATTTCATCTCTCACACGCACTCCGAACCCTTCCAGGTCAATGTTCACCTCAGCAAACACCTACAAGGTCAATCCATAAATATGAAAGAAAGGAACCAGAAAGCTGCCTTTTGAAAAAGCACATTTGAGAGAACTATGACCAGGAAAACTGAGAATCTCCACAGACAACCAGAAAGTAATTTTGAGAGGAATAAAGGAAAGTAAGTTGAAAGTTTCTTTTTTCTTTCTTTCTTTCTTTCTTTCTTTCTTTCTTTCTTTCTTTCTTTCTTTCTTTCTTTCTTTCTTTCTTTTCCTTCCTTCCTTCCTTCCTTCCTTCCTTCCTTCCTTCCTTCCTTCCTTCCTTCCTTCTTTCTTTCTTATTTGGTCTGTAGTTTCACCTGAATTTGAAGCTGATATTGCTTTTTCAAACCTCAAGCTAAGTTTGTGGTTGGTTCAATCTGGTTACATCTCAGTGTCTTTCCTAAAGAACATCGGAATACATGTGAGCTGGAAACTAGCTTGAAGTTTCTGTACATATTCATTACTATTCACTCCAAAATCCTTTCTGGCCCTATTATTCTATATTCTTTCACTGCATTTTTGAGGTGAAATGATTAAAATACAGCGTTGGAAAGGCATCTCTGAAACAAAGTTCCTTTTCCTGATCAGCTGTCTCTGGTACTGAATCTGAAACATGTTCATGCATGGGGGAACAGAAATTGAGCAGCTCTCCCAGTTCTAGTTGGCATGTCATATGAACACCAAAATGATTTATTAGACAATGATTAATCCCATTTGGTCTTCTTCCCATCGCAAAAGAACAACTGGTCCGACATGTTCAATGCTCTTTAACCTCTGCACTAAAAAGGTACAAGCTGTGCTTGGGAGCCAAAGTGCCTTTTGCGCAGCTTTAGTCCTTGTAAAATTGGGTAACAGGGTTTTTAAATATATATATAATGGTAACAAGGCACAAACCCATTACCCAATCCCCAATAAGAATATCTAAATCGACTTAAAGAGTTTTACCTACGTTAAGTAAAAAAAGACCTCCTGACATGCAGTTTTAGGGAATGAAGGAACAGGTTCGGGAAGCGCTACTCTAGTCCCAGGAACAGGGAAGGGTCTTTCCCGCCTCCAGTATTTTAATTTCTCCTTTTTTTCTGCTTTTTGCCCTTGCAAGCACGAGGCAGGCAGCTGTCCCAAATCTGAGACGCAGAGAATTGGAGCTTTCCGACCTGCTTGGCACTCTCCTAGAACCTGGAAGGTGCCTCGGAGGTCTTCTAGTCCACCCCTTTGGCCCGGGCAGGAGTCCTCGCTCATCTAACGCGGCGGTTCCCGCACCTTCCAGTCCCTATCCGGTCAAGGGACCTGAGCAGGGGCGCAGGAGCAAAAGCTAGTTAGTTAGTTAGTTAGATTTTTATACCGCCTTTCTCCCGAAGGACTCAGTGGGGAGGGGGCCAAGGACAGCAAAGGAAGAGGAGAAGCGCCGACCCAGCCCTGCGGCTCCCACCACCGAGTCCCCGCCTGGCGCTGTCCCACCTGGGTGGGCAGATGGGCTCTCAGGTAACCCTGGAGCAAGGGGTCTTCCAGATAGAGGTTCCCTATCCGAGGCGTCTCCATGTTTGCAGAGGGGTCCTGGGGAGCTCCGCAGCTTCCCGATTCCCACAAAGGATCCTGCTGGAGAAGTGCCGGGGTGGAGCTTTTGCCCTCCCGCATCCCAATGAATATTGCAGCAAGAGAAAGGGATCACGAGTCTTTGGACAGCTCTTCCACCCCGGAGGCATTGCGAAAGCGGCTCTGGGCTGGGTCCAAGAGATGGGGTCGGGGACCGCAAGCGGTTGATAAGCGGTCCTCGAAGCCACCCCCCACCCCCCATCACCCCTCCAACTTTTTTTTTTTTTTTAAAAAGGACCCAGGAAACTGCAGACCAATCAGTCTCACATTAATAGTTGGGAAGATCCCAGAAAAGATAATCAAGCAACAGATCTTCCAACACATAGAAAAGAACAAAGCTATTATTATAGAGGCCAAGCTGGATGTGGCAAAGGAAGAGCCAGAGGTGATCTGGGAAGGACTGAACAAAGTCTTTCAAGGTAGCAGAGGACTGGAAAAGTGCTGATGTGCTTCCCATCCCATCTTCAAAAAGTTAAAAAGAAAAAAAATGGATCTACAGGCCAATCCTATCCCGGGAAGGCCAGGAAAACATAATCCAGAGGGCGGTCTGCAAAAGCAGAGAAATGAGCTAAGTTATGTACTAAAATGGAGAGAGAGGCTCCAGCCTGAATTAAAACAACTCACGAAACGATTAGCCTTTCTCAGCCCAAATTCAGGAAGTCCACCTTCCTAGCTGGGGAATCCTGGGAAGTATAACCCGTAAAGGGATGCTGGCTGGGGAAAGGTCAAGCTGAAAAGCTGTTGAAAAGCCTGTACATCTTAAAGCGTGGCGGCTGGGGAATTCTGGGAGTTGTTGGGGAATTCTGGGAATTGAAGCCCACCCATTTTCAAACATGCTGGCTGGGGAATTCTGGGAGTTGTTTGGAAATTCTGGGAATTGAAGCCCACCCATTTTCAAGCATGCCAGCTGGAGAAAACTCGGAATTGAGGTCCACAGGCTTAAAGTTGCTGAAATTGAAAAGTTGAAGTTGAAAAGCCTGCACATCTTAAAGCATGGCAGCTGGGGAATCCTGGAGTTGAAATTCTGGGAATTCTGGGAAATTCTGGGAATTGAAGCCCACCCATTTTCAAGCATGCCGGCTGGGGAATTCTGGAAATTGAAGCCCACTCATTTTCAAGCATGCCAGCTGGGGAATTCTGGGAATTGAAGCCCACTCATTTTCAAGCATGCCGGCTGGGGAATTCTGGGAATTGAAGCCCACTCATTTTCAAGCATGCCAGCTGGGGAATTCTGGGAATTGAAGCCCACTCATTTTCAAACATGCCGGCTGGGGAATTCTAGGAATTGAAGCCCACCCATTTTCAAGCATGCCAGCTGGGGAATTCTGGGAATTGAAGCCCACTCATTTTCAAGCATGCCAGCTGGGGAATTCTGGGAGTTGTTGGGAAATTCTGGGAATTGAAATCTACCCATTTTCAAGCATGCCGGCTGGGGAATTCTGGGAATTGAGGTCCACAGGCTTAAAGTTGCTGAAATTGAAAAGCAGTTGAAAAGCCTGTACATCTTAAAGCATGCCCGCTGGGGAAAACTGGGAATTGAAACCCACCCATTTTCAAGCATGCCGGCTGGGGAATTCTGAGAGTTGTTGGGAAATTCTGGGAATTGAGGTCCACCCATTTTCAAGCATGCCGGCTGGGGAAAACTGGGAGTTGTTGGGAAATTCTGGGAATTTAAATCCACCCATTTTCAAGCATGCTGGCTGGGGAATTCTGGGAATTGAGGTCCACAGGCTTAAAGCTGCTGAAGTTGTAAAGCAACAGAGTTGAGGATGCATTCAGGGGAAAAGGGTTGGAATGGTGCAGGAGGAGGTTAGATTAAATTAACTGGAAGAGGGGAAAACCACAGCAAAGGGACACACAACCATGTTAGAAGGATGCTTGTTAACTGCGGTGAAGCAGCAGTGAATTCAAGGAGAAATTGAACCTTGACAATATAAGACAGGCTATTTAACATTAAATCTATTATTTAATTGTTGTGCTCCTGCCAATCATTCTAACTTTCCCCCTAAGGAGAGGGATGGCTTAATTTTCTTCCCTTATATATAAAATCCTCTATTATATAATAACAGGCCACAAATCCAAAAGCAGGATAGGATCTGAATGAAGAAGAAAAAGAAGTAATATTTTTGTGTGCTTCATTAAAGCTAAAAAAACCCTGAGTTCATTAAAAAAAAATTGAGCCTGTTGCCTTTTCCCGCCCAAATTTTTATCTTCCTTCAGCTGAAAAGAGAGCTTCATTTGAGGCTTAACTAAAGTGGGGATGGCAGAGTAAGAGAAAGAAAACGAAACAAAACAGAATTTTAACAATTGGGCCACTTTTTGCCTCCCAAATAAAATAAAAAGAGCTTTGATCCTCCAAAGTAAGGGAAAAGCAGTCAGTACCCAACTCCCTACAAGAAGAAATATTATTTTAGCTATTTTAATCTTTCTGTTGGGAGGTTTATAGGCTGCCCCAAGCCCAAGGGCGAATGAGGGATGCAATAAATAGCAAGAAAGAAAAGAAAAAGGAATAAAAAGCTAAAAGAACGACTGAAGGGGGGGGGCTGGAGGGAGGGATGAGACACCTGAGGGGAAATGATGGCGGACCAAGATGGCCTCCCTCTTCCCGCCAAAATCCCCTCACAGCTTTTTGAAAAGTTGCTCTTATTTTTCCCATTTTATTGCTTGTAATAAATTGATATTCAAAGGAGCTCTCTGCCATTTAAATTATTGTTAAAAAGAGCCTTTCGTTCTTCAGCTCCCTATTGCTTAAATTATTGCTATGAAGTACATTTTCTCTTCCACTGGTTATTCCTTAAATTATTATGAAGAAGAGCTTTTTCTCTTTCATCACCTGCCCCTTAAATTATTGCTAAAAAGATTTTTTCCCCCTCTTCCCTTGCCTGTTGCATTGATTTAAAAAAGCAAAAACAAAAAACCACAATACGAAAACATGTCAAATTGTATTTTAAAGTTATTCACAGATTTATTTTCACCCCAATGTCTTTTTTTGTCTTTATCGCCTTCTTTATTTTGCCCTTTATAAATGTTTTGAAACAAATGTTTAAATCTTTAAAACAATAAAAGCAAACAACCGCCTCAAAACTGAGACATTCTTATCTTTATTTAATTAGTCATAATAAATTGATATTCTGTCTCAATTCAATTCTCCACCATTGTCTGCCCCTGAAATTATTAAAAAGTACTCTTTGTATTTCTTTTATTTAAATTATTACTATAAAGTACGTTGTCACTTGGCTATTCCTTAAATTACTAAGAAAACCCTTTTGTCTCTTCAGTTACCTGTACCATAAAACTATTATTCAAAATAACTTTTCTCTTCATTTGCCCATTACATTGATTTTAATTTAACATTTAAAAACAAAAGAGGAGGACATAAAATGCATTGGTTTTTTAAACCAATTTAAAATGAAAAGCATGTTAAATTTTATTTAAAATTTATTCACAGATAAATTCATGGGTATTTTTACCCATGATGTCCTTTTTGTCTTTTATATGTAGTCATTTGTTTTATCCTTTACATGTTTTGAAACAAAGGTTTAAGCTTTTCAAAAAATAATTAAAACAAACAGCTGCCAAAGTGAGACAATATATTTTAAAAGTTATGACGTGGTAAAATTGTAAAATTTTGTTTATCAGAGATATTTCAGAGGCAGAATTGGGGGACGAAAGAAACTCATATTCAGGAGGGTGCTGATGGCAATTTGTGCCCATCACAAATCAAAGGATAAGCACAAGCTGGATGCACATCGAATGCAAAAATGATATCAAACATAGAACTGTCTCGTCTTCCTTTAGGTTGTGACCCAAAAGCCAGCTCTCTAAATTAATATGGCTACGGCCCAAATCACGCACATCGGCCAGAAGCATAAAACCTTGAAGGTATGAAACTCCAGATGAACAAAATGGTTAGGAAAGAAAATTGGGGATTTGCTTTTGAATTTGCTTTCTTAACAGACGTGCAACTCATTTTTGTCTGATGCAGGAAACGGCCCTCTTTCCAAGCCGGATTGCTTCTGAGCAAGAATCCCTGGTTCTGGTGAAAAGGCTGCTTGCAGTTTCAATTTCCTGCATCAGTTACCTGCGGGGTCTCTTCCCGGAAAGCTCTTATGGAACCTGCTATTTAGAGGGTAACCATGTTTGCTGTCTTAACTCCCTAACTGAGATTGCTCTGGAGCAAGAACGGGCCAGCCGTTTGCAAACCTCCCTTTTGGCAGCAACCAGAGACGTCTCCAATGTGGTGGCCTAAACCTGTCTCACATAAAACAGCCAAAGGATTTTGAAGATCCAACGTGCTAAATTTATTTGCATGCAAAAAGTAAAACAAGTACTGCTGAACCTGCAATCATTCATTTAGTGACTGCTTGAAGTTACAATGGTACTGAAGAAAGTGACTTATAGAATAGAATAGCATTTTTTTTTATTGGCCAAGTGTGATTGGACACACAAGGAATTTGTCTTGGTGCATACGCTCTCAGTGTACATAAAAGAAAAGATACGTTCATCAAGAATCATAAGGTACAACACTTAATGATAGTCATAGGGTACAAATGATTCAAGCAACAAATGACTATCTCTCACAACTGTTGCAATACAGTGATCAAAATTTGGACGCTTGGCAACATATTTATGACAGTTGCAGTATCCTGGGGTTATGTCATCACCCTTTGTGACTTTCTGATAAGCAAAGTCCTCTCAGGGAGGTTTGCATACAAGCAGTTCACATCTAGGAGGGACATTTAAGAGTTTGGGAGTGAATTCAGCTCACATGTGTGTGAGTGGTACCTTTTACCACCGCACCAATCATGGCATTTCATTTCATTTCATCCCGGTTGAAGATCTAGCGCCTAATAACTGTTCATCTCACAATAATTTCATAGTTGTATATTGTCATGAAAATAAACCATGTAAATTGACATATGTTCTTCAAAGGGATCTGGCTTAGTATAATAAAATAAAAAGACAAAAGACAATAGTTTTAAAAGGCAACTCTCACCCATAGCCCATCAAGTGAGTATCATACCTGTAATTAAATTTGGCTTGTGCAGGGAAAATCACCTTACATTTTGACATTATAAGGCTTTCTGTCCTTAGAACTGTCATTGAAATGCACTAAAAAGTAATTGCGCACTTCACAGTTTCACAATGTTCAGTTTTCACAGCGCCTGAAAATGAAGCTGATAAAGCGTTGGTTAATTCTAGATCATTATGTACTTCTTTTTCCAGATATATATTTAAAAATCCTCCGAGAAGATAAAAGTTGCCAGGGATCACTTCAGGTAGTTAAATGGTAAGAGTCAGAATATTACGCCAGAATACAGTCCTGAGCACCTGTCAGTGTACTTTAAATATACAGCATTAACCAACGGTTGTACAAAGACAGAAATATTATCTTTACTGTTAAATCTGGTTTAAATTTTGTATTTCAATTCTTCATTTTATTAGTGATCAGCTGTTAATTGCAGTTGTGAATTTAGAAATTTCTTGTACCAACAGATTTTTGATGTTTTACTGATCTACGTTTCTTCTTTGATAGGATCCAGGGATGTTTTGATGCACTGGAAAAAAATTATGTAAGCTATAGTTAAGCTCACGTTGAAAGTGTCTTTGATGCAATGTGATTTCACCCCAAATTTTCAGGAAAAAAAGTCTTGTTCTTTTGTTTGAATGACCATATATACAAAAGCAATTCCACACAAATGGTGTGCTGAAAACTTCAAATGCTTTACTATAGAAATGTTAATAAACCTAATTAATTGGCATATTTTAAAGATTGCCTGATGCACTGCAATACTTTGCTTGAGACATGAAAGGGCCTTATGTCTCTGTGTAAAATGTATATTTTCCCATTTTTGTGCTAGGTAGGTGTTAAGTTGCATGCAAAGACCACAACTTGCTATAATTATAAAAGATTTTAAGAAAGAGACTGGACCAGAGTCATTCAGTAAATTTTAAGCTGAGTATGCATTTGATCCCTGGTTCTCCCAATCCTTATCTAATCAAGGGAAGATAAATTACTTAAACCTTCGTGTTTGGTGCCGAATATCTTATCACAAATTCATGCCACTGGCTGAGTGTTTCAAGTGATCCTAACAGCTCAATGTCAGGTGCTGCATCTAAAGTTCCAGTGCCTTGATCCTCAGGTTTATTACTGCTTTTTACAGACATAAAATATAATGAAAAAAAAAATTTGCATGCTTGGAAATGGTTTTATTCATGAATTTTTTTGAATTTTGAAAAAAGGTTGAGGGATGCAGTTTGGGTCCTTGGAAGAGCAGTTGCAATATGCAAAATAGTGATTTAAGCTTGGAATTTTCTTCTGGTGTAGAAAGACAATTTATATTATATTTAGACAGAGAGAAACACAACTGGAAAAAGAAAGAAAGAAAAAATCAACCCCAGCTTCTTTCTTTGTAATGAAGCCAAATGGCCACAGGGTGTCAGTGATGTTCTTGCAATTCATCCGAGTCCTGAAATTCTTCAAATTCTTGATGAGGAAATGACATCTGTTGCAGAAACAGGTCTGTCTCATTGTCAGGAGGCAGGAGAACTATTTCTTCTCCTCTTCCTCAACATGGAAGAAAGCATTAACACTTCTCCATTTATGGCAACCAACTAGCAAATAAAAAGTGGCACACTAAATAGACGGATTTTTTCTCTTCTGTTGAGTGATTGACAGGCAATGATGGGCACATTGTAAATAAAATGCAGATTTTGAACAGTCTTTCTTTCTATTTTGCAGCTACATATGGCAGTTTTGGCAGTAAGTACTACGTACAAATTTTCTTCATTCATAGCTTGAGGAATCTTATCATATCATAGCAAATACAGAAGGGTTTGTCTTTCACATCCAAAACATTGTCATCTGAACTCTTTTTTTTAAAAAAAATATTCTTTTTCATTCCATCACCATCACCATCACCATCATTGTGATGGATCATTTGTAGAGTTGTTGCATATTATTTATTTATTAGAGTGGTAGTTAACCAAGATGGTATACATAGCATTCTCGACTCCCATTTTTCTTCCCTACCCTGATAGATGAAGTGCAAAGTGCAAAGTGTAATAAAAAAGTCAAGGGGCAAAGTGAAAACAGAGAGCTAAAACTAAGCATAAAGAAGATCAAACTAAGGACAATAGGTACTGCAACCAATCATAATAGTGATATGGTGGATAGTTTCTGCCTTTTAGGAGCAACTATTAATAATAAAAGAGCAAGTAGTCACAAAATATGGTGCAGTCTAGTGCTTGGTAGGTTAGCAAGGCCATGGGTAAGGTATTCAGATGCCAAGATATGTCTGTGCTTACAAAAATCAGAATAGTGCAGGCATTGGTTTTCTCTGTGGCACTTTATAGAAGTGAAAGTGAATTTGGAAAAAGCAGGATTGAAAGAGCAGTGACATTTTTGAATTCTGCTTTTGGAGAAGACACCTGAGAATACCATGGAACATTAAACAAAAAAATTTTCCAAGGCCCCCGAAGACCAGACAAGGAATAATGGATGGAAACTGATCAAGAAGAGATTCAATCTAAAAATAAGGAGAAATTTTCTGAACAATCAACCCATGGAACAGAAGTTGCCTTCAGAAGTTGTGGAAGCTTCATCACTGGAGGCTTTTAAGAAGAGATTGGACTGCCATTTGCCAGAGATGGTGCAGGGTTTTCTGCTTGGACAGAGGGGGCTTGGACTAGATGACCTACAGTACAAGGTCCCTTCCAACTCTATTAATCTGTTAAATCTGTTAAACCCAGAATTCTCATTCAAGGCACAAATGACCAAGGTCAAATGATAATAATTCAGATAGGTGATGCCATAGCTTTCTGCAGAAGTCTATAATGTAGGGAAAGATGGAAGGAAAGATAGAAATAGAACATTCAGCATCCAGAGGCAGATGGGTTTAGGTATAGTGGTGATGATGCACTGTTGGAAGATCTGAAAAACCAGGTTGGGAACAGATCCTTCTGGAGAAAAATCTATCTAATGTTGCTGAGGGTTTGTAGGAGATGACCAGGCTGAGGCCAAGAGGTTTGTGCCCATGAGAGATCTGAGTCCAGCCCATCTTGAGTTCCTGGAGACTGTTATCTATCGCCAATTTGCTTTGACCATTAATACTTCAGATTTGTGTAGAGACCTTGCAATAAATCCTTATATTCATCTGAAGTTCCCAGCTTCACAAGAGTCTACATGAATCAATCAATCAAATCATATAAATCAGCGGCGCTATTCAGCAGGTTCTGACAGGTTCTGGAGAACCAGTGGTGGAAATTTTGAGTAGTTCGGAGAACCGGCAAATACCACATTTGGCTGGCCCCAGAGTGGGGTGGGAATGGAGATTTTGCAATATCGTTTCCCTGGAGTGGGGTGAGAATGGAGATTTTGCAGTATCCTTTCTCTGCCACACCCACCAAGCCAGTAATAAAAAAAATTGAATTCCACCACTGATATAGATTATTATATTTATTATATTTCTGCTTGAATCTGACAATCTGGGATATTGTGCTAGATATTTTCATGACAAAGTAGTTTCACCAAGCATTAACAACACCCACTAGGGGAAAAAGACAACAATGAAGTACTAATGCCAGGAAAGATAACTTCTCTTCCAACTCTTCTGTTTGCTATTGGAAAGATAAAGCCTTCTTCCACTGGTGGAACAATTGAACGAGACCTCAAAGAAGCACAAAAACACCTCACCATCTTAGCTAAATAGATCGTGTTATCTCTGTTCTGCAAAAAACCCCTCACTGAAATTAAATGTGGCCACACACTTCTGTTATTAGAGATTTTTAAAACAAATTTCTGGTGGGTTGGAAGGGTTGATGAATTGACCACAGTTATCTATGTAGGTGGTGAACAATTCTCTGGATACGAGCTTGGCTTATGGAAAAATTTACTTAATTTCTCCAAATATAGACACGCTCTTCTCATCATTTCATAATTTGCTCAGTTTATGTGACTAGTTACAGATGCAGGAAGAATGACAAAAAGAAACATTCCTGCAGTTATGATTATCAGTCTGTGATCAAACAAAGCTGTGGTTTGGCTTTATTTTGTTATGATAATCCATTGAAGAGCCATATTAATTTTGTCTACTTTCTTGAAACAGATCTATACCAATTCCAAAGACCCTGAGGTAAGAGGTGCAAGCTGTAAACCACAAGCGGTACAGACAGAATTTTTTCATTTCATATTTAAGTCAGCCAGGATTCATCTGATTAGTTGCCTTGATAATGATGCAAATCAAATATATAAATTCCCTTTAGTATCATTATTACATCTATCTTTTGCTTCATTCAACGTGGGCCACTTCACATTTTTTCCACCCTCCTTCAGACAATTTTTTTGCCCAAACCTCTGATTATCTTTATGCATTAAATTTGCTTGGTACTCAAGATAAAGAAAATTTCTAACGGGAAGAAACCTATCAAGGAGAGAATCAACTTAGAATTAAGGAGAAATTTTCTGACAGTGAGAACAATTAATCAGTGTTATGGCTTGCCTCCGGGAATTGTGGGTGTTTCATTACTGGAAGTTTTTAAGCAGAGACTGGACAGACATTTGTCTGAAATAGTATAGGGCAGTGATGGTGAACCTATGGCATGAGCTCTTCTGGATTCGGGCGTGCACATGCGTGCCTGCCAGCTGGTCTTCGTGCATGCGGGAGTGCTGGAAATCAGAAACGTAGTTGCCTGGTGCGCATGCATGCACCAGGGAGCTGGTCTTCCAGTTTCTGAAACGTGCACCCGCGCACTCCAATTTTGGCACCAAGTGTAGGGTTTTCTGAATGAGCAGGGGTTGGATTAGAAGACCTCCAAGGTCCCTTCCAATTCTGTTATTCTGATAATTAATAAACTATCTTTAAGGGAAAGTTTGATATTAAATTTATGCTGTAGCAATGATATTAGTTTATTTCCTATTCAATGCCTTTGCCTATCTCTAGGCCTGTTTTTGTCTCTGTTCTTATTATGTTGTATTTTTCTTTTTCTTTCATGTTGCTATATTTTTTTAATTGACTGAAAGAATTGTAAACTTTTCTGAATAATAATAGGATCACTGATCAAATATAAATCTGTGTTTGAATATTAAATACTTCAGTTTTCTCTTTAAAAAAAGGAAAACAAGCTCAAGTTCTGTTTTCTGTTCAATCCTTAGCACTTGACAGAATTCTATCAGTTCAAATTCAAATACACAAAGAATGGACCTCAGATGGACTTTGCTAGGTAACTTTCTTGTTCTTTAATTTCCGGAAACAGCAGGCACTTTATATTAAATATCTCACAAGTGGAAATTGTCATCAGGAATGCAAATTCTGACTTCTTTAATTTTTAATATTTTCATTGTGTAAGTGTAGTCTCTAATGTAGGTTTATTAACAAATCCTTTATTTTTTCAGAACTATGGAAACTGATTACTGTAGCAAATTGCTGCTTATGGAGCAAACGTTTATAAATACAATCACATCTCAGTCATTGTGCATCTAAACAGCTTGAAATCATAATAATAGCTCAAGACCATGTTGGAAAGTGGCAGGTGGATTTAAAAAAAAATCTCAACATAGACTTAAAAGGAACTTTTTTTTCCACCTGGTGATACAATTAATGTGGAAATATACTCTAATTTTGAAGCATTTTCAGTATAATGTGGTAATTTTGGAAGTTGCAGGAGGACAAAACAATAATTTGCCCCTTCAGCTCTTTTTTGGACCACTCATCCTTCATTATGCACCAGTCTCATAGTCTCTGCTGACTGTGTGAACTGGAGCTGCTTGTGAAAACCAGAGAGTTATTTATTTATTTATTTATTTATTTATTTATTTATTTATTTATTTATTTATTAGTTCAATTTATATGCCGCCCTTCTCCGGAGACTCAGGGCGGCTTACAATGCGTTAAGCAATAGCCTTCATACTTTTGTATATACCTGCTTAGTAGGGCTTTTGGGGGTCCCCAAGCGGTGTTCTTTTTTATACAAAGTCAGCCTATTGCCCCCACAATCTGGGTTCTCATTTTACCTACCTTAGAAAGGATGGAAGGCTGAGTTAACCTTGAGCCTGGTGAGATTTGAACTTGCAGTAATTGCAGGCAGCTGGGGCTAGTTAACAGCACTTTAGTTTGCTGCGCCACCAAGGCTCATTGTTATGTTGTACCTACCATCCAGCCTTTTTTTTTTTTTCATTTAAGCTGGGTCCATTCTGTCTAATGGGAATTAATGCACCATATCTTATTTTTTTAGAGGGGACACACAGAGACATAAGTTCGGTACTCCGACAAAAGAGTATTCATCATCTTTTTGTGTATTTGGAGATGTGCCCTGGTGCATCATAGTGTCAATTCACTGTTAATGACCCACTTTGCAATTCTAGACAATCGCCAACCACCAGTATGCTTTAATTGCCCTATTTATCTTATTGAAATTATAAAAAGGTCTCCACAGCTTTGTCCTGTCCTTCCAGTAAAATGAGTCAGTGGGTGCGCTATATTTGTCCCAATGCAGTGTTTAGTTTTTACTCTTTTGGCTTATGCTACAACTGAGAAATGGTACCCCAGTCCTAACAAATGTCTTACTTGTGGAATATAGACATCTGACTTACTCTGACTTAATTAATGTATCATCATCATCATTCTATTTGTGGCAAATCCATTTGGATATTCTAGCTGTCTCTAACAAGTCTTTTTCAATAGGGACTCCATCTGGCATTGGATCAATGTGGCATTGGTTTAGGTATTTAACATTGGGCTCACAGTGACTTTACTTAGTGCCCAAAATACTTTTGGATGGCACATATGGCTTAGATTTAGTCCATGTGCCTTCTTGTCCCATTTTTAGGATGGTTTAATCATTTAGTGTCCTGTGAAGTCATTTGGTTTGTTCTGTTAATGTCTCTAAATTATTCCTTTCGTGAGCAGCTTATTCTGGTGAATACTGTAAAGTTGCGTGTCAGGCAATATCACAGTATGATTCTATTTAATTTCACAATTAATTACAGTCACAGTTCTTTAATTGTGCTCATAGGGAAATGAAGGGAAGGGGAACCCAATCATACACTTTTCAAATTATTTTCCCCATTCCGTGAAATACATTGCCATCTGAGGTTTGGAAGGCTTGCAAGAAGGCCTCTTTTTCACTTTTCTTCTTTATACTGTAACTGCTATTCTAATAGCAAATCCTGCATAAAAGTGATTGCATTACATTCTTGATTAAATTATCTTTCCATTGATATATAATTTTATGGTACTACTCCAAAAAAAAAAAAGTGGTGTTATTATCTAGTTTTAGAAAATACACTTTTCCTGAAAGGTTTCTACAATTTTGGCCTCTACTGTATCTATCTATCTCTATCTCTATCTGGGCCTTTGGGCTCTCTGAGCTTCCTAATTCCTTGCAGACGTTTCTTTACCCAAATTAGGTACCCTCATCAGTGCTAGAAAGGAGTGCAGTTTGCTGTCCCTTTTCACGCTGACAGGCAAGCCACTAGAATATAAACTGACAGCAAACTAGCACTAATAATGTTGCCTAATTTGGGTGATGAAACCTCAGAGAGCATCAAGGACCACTCATGTCAATCCTCAGCTACACATATTCTCCTTTATTAGTATCTCACCCACTCGCTCGCTCTCACTGTCTACATAAGTTGTTTGATGTGCTTGTTTGGATACACTAATGGCAGCCTCTGCTGGCAGTTTCTTCCCAGTACTTCTCTGGGATACAGTGGCACACTTAAACAGGGCAAGAAGTTGTGCCCAAAATTTCTGTCACTAAGTGAAATTTTTGTTAGGTGAATTGTGCTCCGTTCTGTGGAGCATACAGATACTGCTGCTGCTAGTACAGCTGCCTCAGTCAGGCTAAAGTGATTGAATATTGTTTTTAATGGTTGCTACTACATTACCGTACTTGCAAATAGCCTTTGTGGAAGTGGGCAGCCTATAAATAACTGACTGAATATAAATCTGTATTTGAATATAGTTGGTCCTCAACTTACAACAGTTTGTTTAATGACCGTTCATTCAAAGTTACAACAGCAGTGAAAAACATGACTTCTGACCACTTTTCACACTTACAACTATTGCAGCATCCCCATGGTCACATGATCAAACTTCAGACAGTTGGCAACTGACTCATATTTATGATGGTTGCAGTGTTGGCGGGTCATGTGATCCCCTTTTGACAAGCAAAGTCAATGGGGAAGTCAGATTCACTTAACAACCACGTGACTACTTAACACATTGTAAGCCGCCCTGAGTCTCCGGAGAAGGGCAGCATATAAATCAAATTTTAAAAAAACAATTGCAGTGATTCACTTAATAAATGTGGCAAGGAAGGTCATACAATGGAGCAAAATTCACTTAACAGATGTCTCACTTACCAACAGGAAGTTTGGGCTCAATTGTGGTCATAAGTCAAGGACTACCTATATTAAATAAGTACATTTCTCTTTAAAAGAAAGCAAAAGAAGACAAAGCTCAGTTTACTATTCAATCTTTTTAAATATTTTAGGGAACAAAATTGCTAACTTAAGCAATGAAAGTTTAAGGCAGTCATTTAGCTCTTAACAATTCTTATTTCTCCCAATAGGCAAAAAGAGCCCAAATTCTTAGCCCCTTAGCCTCTAGGATTTACAGAATCTATGCTGGCAGGCTGCATGTGCATTCTTGGTTTAAGCCACATCAGTCAAGATCATTTTTAACATATGTTTTGTTTTCCTGGTAGTTCTCAAGTCAGCTTTCACAATGGAACAAATAGCAAAGAAATTAAAAAAGCCAGTATTTTACTGATCCGCAAATTGTATATATTGATGCAGCATCTTGGACCCCTACCTAATGATATTACTTTGACCATGAAACTGTTTTATTACAAAGATGGTAAGTGGCAAGTTTTCCTATCCGTTCTGGCTTCCACTTAGGATAAAACCCAACCCAGAGATGTTAGAAGTTGCCATTGAAATGGCATTGGAGTTGCCAATACAAGACTGGGGGCTTGCAACCCAACTAGAACTAAATGTGGAATCAATAATAAAGCAGAGATCAGATCCTTGTTCTCTCTCTCTCTCCCTCCCTCCCTCCCTCCCTCCCTCTGTAGATGATATTGAAAATCCTAGCTCAGAACTTGTGAATCTTGAAATGGGAAATAGTGCCTTCACCGTTGGTTCTGCTAAAAAGCAGCTCTATCATTTCTTCTCCCAGTTCTTTGCATTCAAGTTGCTGTCTCTAGGAACAAGAATTTATATTTTTCTCCTTCCCCTTCCTCCTCTTTTCCTTCCCTCTTGTGTTTTTAGACAAGATCATTTCTGTCCATAATGTTGTTATTTTTATTAATCTTTAAAAAAAATCATTATGAGAAACTTCTTGGCTGACTCATAAATGTAAAGATGTTTTAAATAAATTATTGGGGCAAATATGTGCATAAAGATCATGGAATTTATTTAGATGCTTTGCCCCACGGTAGGTAGGTAGGTAGATGGATGGATGGATGGATGGATGGATGGATGGTTGGATGGGTGGGTGGATAGATAGATGATAGATAGATAGATAGATGATAGATAGATAGATAGATAGATAGATAGATAGATAGATAGACAGATAAATAGATAGATAGATTGATTCTTGTCCTAGAGACAGTACCTGTTACTCCAGTTTTCACACCTGCTTCCTTTGCAGTCACACCCATTGATTACCAACCTCATGGCTTCAAGGAAGGCGACAGCTCAGATGGTCTTCTTTTTGATGGTGACCCTGTGAACCTCAAAGTAGGATCTGTTTCCACTGGATTCCATGTGTTGAAAGTGAGGGTAACAACAGACAGCAAAAGGATGGGGATGCTGGAGAACAGTCTGGTGGAAGAGAATGGTCCCACTGAAATCTCCCACCAAGGTTTAGACTGTGATGATGATGATGAAGAAGAAGAAAAAGAAGAAGAGAACAGTACTAAAGTACCAGAACAGGTTACATTTCCACAAACCAGTTTGTACAAAAATGAGGGTGACCTTATAGTGGGAGTTTTGCTTTCCTAACATCAGTCGTAAAATGGGTTATGAGGTAGTTGTGCATAGCCTTATTACTTAAAGGTAGGGCACCTGTTTTAAGTACTCCTGTTAAATATACTATTATGGGTTTTTTTAAAGGCAAATCTGAATTACTTTATTCCTATTGTAATCCTTCAGTAGATTTGCTTAAAAAAAATTCCTGCATATGACATGATTCTTTGAATGTATATTGCCAGTACAAGTTTAAATTGTCTTTACATTAGATCTGGATCTAGGATGATGGAACACACCAGGTAGATTCATTGAAGGTGGATCAACTCCATCTCCCATGAAGACCTGAAGGAAAGTTAAAAGGCTAAAGCTACACACATAAGAGAAAAGGCCCACAGATTAAAACTTGGGGAGAGCCAGTATGGTGTACAAATATTATTGGAAAGAGCGAGATTTAAATGTATTAATCAATCTAGTTGAACAAACAACAGTAGCTCAGAGAACACCAAGAATTTCACAGTTCAGCCCTGAGCTACAGATATTCTTTTCTATTGTTATCTCATGGCTTTTTCTTGGTGAGAAAACCTGGGAAGAGGTGATGCTGTTTGCATCTTATTCACTCCTGTAAGGCAGCTTATCAATTTAGTAAATAAATAATTTGTTAGCTATGGGGAAACGTTAATATTTGACTTCTTGTGAAGTGAAAAAGAGCTTCTGGTAACTTCCGTAAAAAAAGCATATTGTCCCCTAGGAAAAGGATGAAATTTGTCCATTGCTATTCCTCCTCCCTTAGAGCAGGATATGACTCTTATTTTTATACTCTACCTGTAGGCCATAACAGCAATCTCTTTCCAAAATGAACAAAGCCCATCCGCCAACTTAATCAGAAGGCACAGGTCAAAATGTACCTGTTTTTGCACAGGGAAAAAAATGTGTCCCAATTTAGTTATTGTTACCCAGAAAAAAGCCCCACTGGAGTTGTCCTTACAGTAGTTATTTCAGTCACATATCTGCACACACAGGCACACAAACTTCCCCCAGATAGATTTAACAGCATTAGATTTGTGCTGACACAAATAAGTCACATTAACAGAGACCGAATCTCATTTGTGCGACGTTGCCAATGAGCAAGGAAGGTTTTTTGTTTTTTTGGTATATGATTTTCTGTAAATGAATGAAGGTAGAGTCCTCTCTGAAAGGGAAATTTCTCCTGCAGGGAACTGTTAGTGAAAGTGTATTTTAAATTTCTAATGGAAAATACATATCATTCTCATTTCTCATACAGTGGCCAAGGTGATTTGAGAAAGTGATGATGATTAAACCATTAGAAAACTGATAGAGAAAACTACAGTACCTGTTTTCTCTCCTGTGGTTATTCTAACGGTTTTTAAATTCCCTCATTACTTTCACTTTTATAGCAAGACTTTCAATTCTGGTACATTTAACCTGTGGGTTAACCAAATTCACATATCACAATGTATCATGCTGTGAATTGAGCAATACCTTTTATTGTCAGTTAGGCAAATAAGGTAGTTACATCTTCCTTTAACTGAAATGAAAGAAATGGAACATCACATGGTGAATTGTTTTGCAGAGGAAGTTTATGGCTGCTTACGTGGATAAAAATAGGAAGTTTGAAGAAAATGCAGCATCACAGCACATGCCCCCTTTGAATCCAGGTATAACTAGGTATATCTATCTAATTATGTGTACATCCCAGAGGCATTTTCTGCCATTAACTGAACATCGGATTTATATGACATAGTTTGCTTGATTTTGAGGTACAGATCAGCCTTCACTTATGACCACAGTTCAGCCCAAAATTTCCACTGCTAAGCAAGACAGTGATTTTGCCCTATTTTACAACTTTTTTGCTACAGTCATTAAGTGAATCATGGCAGCTAAGTTAGCAACCCGGTTGTTAAGTGAATCTGGCTTCCCCCTTTGACTTTGCTTGTTACGAGGTCACAAAAGGTGATTTTATTTATTTATTTATTTATTTTAATTTTTATACCGCCCTTCTCCCAGAAGACTCAGGGCGGTGTACAGCCAAGAATAAAACACACCCATATACAAAATTTAAAAACAGTTTAAAAACATATTAAATAATTTGGCCCCAATATCATTAAAAATAAACAACAGTTCAAATTCATGTTTAGGCCAGCCCAGCTTGTTGGAACAATAACGTCTTGAGGGCACGGCGAAAGATACGTAGGTCAGGGATCATCCGTATATGGGGATTGAATTGCCTTTTAAAAATAAATTTTACACATTTTAATAGAATATGTGTTTCTGAACAACCTAATAAAATAACATAAACAACAACTTAATATAACAACATAAACACATGAAAACAACATAAACAACAACTTAATAAAACAACATAAACACATGATTAAAACCAAACATTGGAAACAAAATTAAGAACAAGGTTAAAATTTACAAGTTAAACATGAAAACCAAAATTTAAAAAATCCCAAAGACTAAAAGGTCATCAAGGCAGAGGGAGTGCCAGTGCCCTCCTTTCTTTTATCCTTTATTCTTATGCCATGTCCCTTAAATTATCAACTACTTCTACATTGCTATTGCATGCTGGCTTTGGTGGACATAAGCAAAGATTTTTCAAATCTGTTTTCTTTCATAAAAGGCCATAAATAATGTATCATGTAAGTTTTATTCAAGGTTACCCAAATCACTTTAACATCTGGACTACAATATTTATTTGTAAATAATTCACTCCCCTAATATGCTTTAGATGTTCTTTTTCCTTGTCATATTGTTTCAATGTGCACATTTCGATAACTGTATGAATCTAATCTTGGATGCCTGTGTGTAGGAACTATTCTGAATTTTGATTATATATAAATGGAAGTTTTTGGCTCAAGACTGAGATTTATAATATTTTTCAATTAACAAATAATGCCTACTTTCACACAGACAAATTTCTGTTTAAATAAATTATTGCCATTTCCCCAAGCTTTGTTTATTTTTATATGCAAAATATTTTTGATGTGTGTCTGCAAATTATATAAACTGTTTATTTTAGAAACAATCAGAAAGGATGGAGCTGAAGAGACAGAGAAAGAATGCAGTACTAAGACGTCTCACAAAGTGAGCATTGCTGTTTTGACTTGTTTTTTGTCGTCTGGTGCTAGCCACAACTTTGTGTTGGACAAGAATCTAAGTGAAATCTGTGTCTGTACTCTAAACATTTAAAATGGAGACAGAATCTTAGTCTTTGTCTATTTCTGACCTCAGAAATCATGGCCTCGGTTTGCCTGGCAGAGTTGAAATGATGATCTGGTATTTTGTTTGAAGTAATGGCTGAGTAGGTTTCTGGGCTGCTTGTTCCCTTAAGCCCCATTTCTTGCTTAAAAATAGACACTTTTCTTGAGTCAGCAATCCTAGATTTGCTGAGTCATTCACTGAACAGCAGTCCTCATTAAAATACCATGATACCATAAAATACCTTCTCCAGAAATGCCAACTAATGGCTTATATTAAAATTTGGTGTCCATTTGCAAGAGAACATTCCATCAACAAAGAATTGATATGAGCCCATTGTCTCTTCTACTTTTTGGTGCCCAAACTGTACCTTTATAGCACCAGCAATTTTTCAGTTTGCTGATAGATTTTTATTTTATTTTTTTCATGGGGAAACTATTCTTCCCTATTTTGCAGGACTGGTGGCTCATTTCATGGAAAAATGAAAATCAAGCCACTAGGCAAAACCAGTTTATTTGTCTGGAAAAGCCATTACTTTATGAATGATTCATTAATTCTGTTCTACTTAGCAGAGGGACTTTCCCTATCTATTATCTCACTAGGAAATAGGTAAGCAAAATTATTGGGCAGCAGGTCGCTCACTGGAATCCATGCGATGGCAGTTCAAAAAAACCACAACTTGACACATCGTGGGTGAGATATTTGGATTTAGATTGTGCCAAATACCACTAAATGTAGGCAAAGGAAGCTAAAGAATGTATGGGGGTGTGATTCAGTCTCTTTCTTTGCAGTTTACTGAACAACCAAATTAAGATGACTTGGCTTCCTGAACTGTACTTCCTTTTCTGTATTTGCACAATGCACTAAATCATAAACTATTGGATATGTATAGTTTAATTAAAAGAAGGACTAGGTGTGACAGAATAGCAGTCTTCCAATAGCTAAGAGGCTGCCACAAGCATCTAAAGGCAGAACAAGAAACAATGGATGGAAACTAATCAAGGAGAGAACCAACCTAGAACTAAGGAGAAATTTCTTAGAACGTTTAACAAGCATTTGTGTGAAATTACCAGTGTATAGGGTTTCCTGCTTGAGAGGGGATTGGACTAGAAGATCTCCAAGGTCCCTTCCAGCTCTATTAACCACTGTTGTGGAATTTACAATATTAGTTTTTAATATTTTAATTTCCCTTTCTCCCAGGTCCAAGAAAAATGTTCTTCTAAAGACACAATGGAAACCAGAATGGTAACCACATCCTTAGTTCCTACTTCTCTTTTTCTTCTATTTTGTTACATTCACCCAGTCCCGAAATCATTAACGTATTAGACATTGCTGTTGATAAGTACCTAGAAATATGGAGCAAGGACAGGAAATGATGCTATCAGGATATGATCTATTGATATATCAGGATGCGACTTCATTTGACTAGTTATTATGAAATACAGAACTAAAAAACAGAATTTCTAGTTTTGACACCACATTGCACATAAACGCTGATTGCCCTTGCAAATTTAATTTTGTCTGCAACTTAATGGCTCTCCTTAATCAATTTTTATTATTTTTTGATTAATTTCAAATTGATTTTCATGGGGCTCTACAGTATAACCCTAAATATGCTAATACATATCATCTGCAAGTTTTTTTAAAAAATGCAAGCTTGCAATACTTGAAAAAATAAGTCTGTATAGATTTTATTTCTTTGTTGGTTGGTTTAATTTCTGTGCCACCCATCTCCCCTACAAGGTGACTCTGGGAAGCATAAAGAGATCAGATTTGAGCTTTGAGATGAGAAAAGTGACATTAAATAGTAGGATAATGTAGAAATTAGAGGAAACAGATTGCAACTCCTCGTATGTACCCTAATAGCTTTTAAAAATTGTCCTTTGTCTGCACATACAGTAGAACGTATGCCTGGCCTCTTAAATCTGGTAACTGTCCAAATGTCTTTATTTTTAAAACATGACAATTACATTTCCCTCATTTTATAAAGATGCCACACCCATTGCAAAGAAACTCAATTGTCTAGGATCCCAAACAACATTGGGAAATGTTGAGCCTGCCCTAAAAGTTAGTTTTCCAGTTCTTTCCTATCCACCCTTCGGCTTGGTAGAAGAATGGCAGGGAAAATATTGTAGCAGACAGGGTGGGGACCCTTTTCCATCCTTCCCTAGGAAACTCTACCATCTCCCCATCCCTAATATTGGTCTTGGCAGTTCCCAAAGGCCAGAGGGCGGATCGCGGATCTCCTCTCTTGTCTCCATTCAAGGGAAGTGCACAAGGAACATCTGTCTGTGAGAAGGCAGAGAGCAGGTCTCCAGAAGATGGAAATGCCTTTCTGGCCACGTCACTTTTCAATGGACATACTTATATGGAAATAATTCCACAGAATTTTTTATTTCCCCTTTGTGTTTTTCCTTACTGTATTTGGTTTTTTTTTTTTAAAAAAAGTGAGTCTTTAAACGCATTTGAGTTTTCTAAAATTCTTGTGTTTAATCTAATGTAATCTAATTAAGATGTATTGGTTAATTAACCCAGAGAGGCATATCAGTAACCTCTCTACTGGTTGAGAAATATTTTCACCCTACCTATTTAAAATGATGAAGAAAGTTAGGCTAAAGATTCAGCCTAGGCCTGATTTGAACTCTAGCAGAATTAAATATTAAAATGAACCTCCCAAGACACTTTTCCTCTAACAACAGACATGTCTGCAATTGTGGATGACTAAAATACTGAGACTTTGAAGGTGTAATGCTTTCCCTGTGAAGAATTACATAAGCCATTACTGGACCAGCCAAGTGAATCCATTTGGTCATTAGTGGACCATTACTGGACCAACAATAAATCCTATCATTGTAGAGATCTGCAGGAAGATATGATTCACATGGCTAACTGGGGAAGCTTATAAAGACTTAAGACTTTTTCTAATGTGAGAACATAGATCCTCTGGA